>JADDOH010008494.1:0-21597 GCA_016648135.1 Agrypnia vestita
TATTTCTAAAATGTCAGATGTTTTGAGCTTTGATAAGACACTTCATGCTTTGAAGATTAAATTCTAAAAACATTTGTCAGTCAATTTAGATTTTCGAAATTCGTAGTGAAGTACCTATTATGTATACTGACGGATTAATTCAAATTTAGAAAATATTCTGCGTCGTTATCGGGCCGCCATTGCTAGTAATCAAACTTTTGTAATGATTCCAATTTGAAAAAACCATTAAAATTTCTAAAAATACGAAATTATACTATAATTACTAATTTTTTAACGAAAATTTGACAGATCTTCTTGATTGTCGCCACGAGTCTACTTGCAAAGTTTCAGCTCGATTGGATTACGGAAAAAGGGTTAAAAATCGATCCAAAGTTTTTTCGTCTGATAAGCAGACAAGACGACAAGTAGACAAGCAGACGCTACGAGTTAAAAGAAAGGGAGTAAAAATGATATCACGTAAACGGCATGAAAAATTTTTGATTTTTTACGTAGATAAAAGTGTAGAAAAATATTCGAGACAAAAAATTATCATCTGATTTCTAATAGACGAGTATATTACTTAAATAATGTTTTGCTTTATTGTTTATCTCTTATGTAAAATCAATATGCTCAATCAATTAGCTCAAGAATTTGAAAGAGTTTACTTTTTATGAAAAATGATCACAAGAAAATTGATCCACAAAAAATATTGACAAATGGATTTGTGTGGCAGAAAATTATTTATCGAGTAAATATTTAGCTTAATGGCGACCCATTTTCATTCTGTCAAGTGCTATGGCAATCAATTTCCTCGCGATTCATTTTCTTCGTCTAATTTCCTATGACAATCAACAACAGGCGTGGCCAATACAACTTGGATGAACAGTCTTGGGAAATCGTAAGAATAATTTCTTAGAAATAAGTCTAATTTACATATTTACTTGATATATAATATTACATTTTATGTGTCGTAAGTATTAGATCCTTATCTATGAAATTGCCGTTTTGCATAGAAGATTTAAACCAATTTAAACCGTTTCTGATTATTATACAGTTCTACATTTCATCACAAGTACTAATCCGATTCAGAATTCATTAATTCTCTCATTAATGTGTCGACTCAACAAATTAAGGCAAGTCAACGCGAAATTCCTATTTACCTTTAGTAAGTTCATACGGTACTTTAATTTTTACTCCCTTTCTTTTAACTCGTAGCGTCTGCTTGTCTTCTTGTCGTCTTGTCTGCTGATCTGACGAAAAAACTTTGGATCGATTTTTAACCCTTTTCCCGTGATCCAATAGAGCTAAAACTTTGCAAGCAGACTCGTGGCGACGATCAAGAAGATCTATCAAATTTTCGTTAAAAAAAATAATTATAGTATAATTTCGGATTTTTAGAAATTGTAATGCTTTTTTCAAATTGGAATCATTACCAAAGTTTGATTACTTGCAACGGCGGCCCGATAACGTCGCGGAATATTTTCTAAATTTGAATTACTCCGTCGGTATACATAATAGGTACTTCACTACTTTCGAAAATCTAAATTGATTGACAAATGTTTTTAGAATTTAATTTTCAAAGCATCAAGTGTCTTATCAAAGCTCAAAACATCTGACATTTTAGAAAAATATTTAATTACTGTAAGTTTAGTGTTATGTTATATCTTTTAATTCGTCTTTAATTGTTGTTATATTTTACAAAGAAAGGAAGTATAATAAAAACTTGGTTTTTATGGGTTACTTTCATAAATCCCTAAATATTAATTATTTTGAAATCTATTCCTAACCGTAAACAGAATCCAATAGCTGATCTGATTTCATTAACTATTAAAATCGCATCGTTTTTGCAATTTCTTGTAGCTATAAGCGCAGTGCAACTTTTGATAAATATTACGTTAAAAAAAATTTTTCGCCATCATGGTGATACGCCCTAGTAGGGACAAAATGGGTAAAGTATTAAAAATAGACACTTTAATAATTTTCCTTTACTGATTCGCTGTACTTACGGTCGATCAATTTTAACCCAATCTTAATATATCGTTGTCTTAAGGGGGGGTAAGGTTTTTAACTTTTTTTTTCGCATTTTATTTTTAATTTTTTAATTGAATGAATAACATCGCAAGAATATTTTGTCTAAATTTCAAGTCAATCGGAGCAAAATTGACGAAATTATGAACATTTGAGCGATACTCAGACTGATTTTCTATACCTGCTCGGGCAGCTAAGAGACGCGCTCACCTGAGGACTACCGGACGTGCTATTGTATTGGAAGAGTTTTGCGTAGACAAGGACAAAAAGATGCTGATGATGAAAGCTCTTTGCCGTGTGAACATGGCATCGACGATTATGTGTAAGTATAAAATAAGTGTTGAGTTTTATTTTGAATTTTACAGTGTGCAAGACTTTAAAGCGTTTTCCCCACATCTCACGTTTTCAAAGTCGGTGTCCATCATAACTTCAAAACTACTGCACCGATCCTTTTGAAATTTTGAACAATATTTCTGTACATAATTTACTAGGTAACGCTGGATTTCAAATATATTATTAATTTTTATTTTTTAATAACAAATTAGTCGATATTTTTCGCTAAAAAATGCGTTTTTCCCTTCAAAGTGTTCCAAAAAATTGAAAAATTGAAATTTCAAAAAACTCTCCCAACGTTATCTGGGAAAATCTATTATGTATCGAATGAACTATGATTTTTTGATTTCAGATGATCTAGCACCAAGTTATGATGGACACCGCAATTCTACTTTTTTCCGAGACACGTCCGAATAATTGCTGCCATTGCCGTATTTTTTATTATTTCTTCTTGAAATTTTTACGCAATATTCTTCAAATGTCATACTTTAATGTACTATTGGTTTTAATAAAGAGATTTTAATTGTGTCGTCACAAAAAATTCACAGAAACATGCCTTTTTTTGTACGAATTAACCTTACCCCCCCTTAATATATCGTTCCTTGTCTGATTATAATTCTTCAGTGTGTAGGTACATCTGACTCCCTCTAATAATAGTGATTACAGCATCCCTCCCAGTGCAGCCGGTGCGCTCATCGTTTCTGAGAACTTAATCTCCTTACCAGTGCCCACACGCCGCCCTAAGTGCCCATTACCAAACAGTAATGCAAATATTGGTGGTCTGTACCAAAGCCAAATATGATATTATGATTGCGATGCTTTATATAATCACCATTTGTATCGATCGTTTCAGGGGGAATATAACAAGTCCTAAATTATGGCTGTCGAGTAATTTAATTTAATGTGGAGTCCGTTCATTTTATGAAAGCCACTTGCATTTGTGTGAGTAAGAGTACGTTTACAAAAACTCGTATCATTATTTTTTTGAGCAAAAAATAAATATAAATAATATATTATTTTCTAAACCCAAAAATAAGCATATGCATATACGTAAATATGTATCATAAAAAAATCTCATTCCGTTATTAAATAAATGAAAACATTGACTTTTTTAATGCTTTTTTAATAAAATACTCTAAATTGGATTTCTTAAATATTTTCAATTTTTTAATATTTCATTTTATTGAAAATTTAATCAAATAAGTGAATCCATTACTATATCGCGTATGTCATTGGTATTAATCATTAATCAAAATATATAATTCTCTACGTATCAATGTCCATTACTAACGCTACCAGATGGCTCAAGTAATAATATGGTATACTATAATAATGAAGTATAAGAAGCAAAAAAGCATAATTATCTTTTTGATAATGTCCATCACTAACGTTATCAAGACGCTACCCTAGATAGCACAGCCTTAATTGGCGGCCGAAATATATAAGAAAAGTACGTCATTTTTGACGATTTATAGCTGATTTAAAATAAATATATAAGCAGGTATAATTGTGGTTAAATGGTTTCAAAATCTTATAATTAATTTTAATCAATAAGATAAACTTTTGTCATCTGTATCGGATCTAAGTCCTCATCTAAATTTATATTAAAGTGATTAAAGTCAATTTATTATAAATTTATATCACCGTATCGTGATCTTGTAGTCACCGTATCTTTAAATAAAAAGTATTAAACAAAGAAACAACCGCCCCGCGCGACCGTCAGCGTCAAACTTAAGTGGCCGATGCTTTAAAAAAAGAATACCACTACACAATTTACGTGTTGAAGAGGTTATCACTCACACTATCGCAAGTGGCTTTCACAAAATGAACGGACCTTACCTACCTAGTGTGGGAACAACACAGTTCAAGCGTACGTATGTATGCGCGTATAAAATAAAGCTATGAGAATAAATATGCCTATTCGAATCAGTACAATGTTGAACGGCTGAGTAAGGTGCCTTTCAAACCTTGAAAACTTTTTAAATCTTTACTGGAAACATATCGGATAAACATATCTGAACACGAACATGATACAAGAGGAGGTAATAGAATTTTAATTTTATTTTTAATGAGTATAAAATACTTAAAAAACAGTTATATCTAACTCAGCCCACTGTCCCAATTACTAGTTTCTTCGGCCTGCTCTAGCAATTTAATCTAGCAATGCATGCATATATTTAACGTATCGCGATCATGTACGAATATTTAAATAGAGAATTGATATAATGTGAATTTATTTAATACTAGCTGTGCCCGCAGCTTTGCCCGCGTGGGATTCAGTTTGAGACTATAAGTGTCAGTGAAAAATCAATATTATCTATACTGCTCGTCCAAACAATGTATGAATGGCAATTTTTATCCACATAAAATATCCCTGACGATAAGCAAATTTACATTGATAAGAATTTAACATTACATACTTAAACTACCCCCGACAGATTATAATCAATTTTGAATGTTCATTTTATTCATATTTTATCAATTTGTGTATAAACCTTAACGTATAGATATAAGCCATCGCGAATTCTTTTATAGAACATTTTGAGTTCTTCAACTTCTTTAAAGAAAGTATTTAAATATCTGTTTTATAATACTGTGTTGAAAGTATTTAATTACCGTTAAAGTAGCGTAAAAAACGCATCGCTCGACCATTTTCTCGTCGACTTTAGTTATACAATAGGTCACTACGAAAAGGCCTTTTGTTTGGACGAAATAATATATAGCCTATAACTGCCCTGAAAGTCGATTCTAAATATTGGTGAAAGAATTTTTGAAATCCGATGAGTGGTTTCAGAGATTACCTCCTACATCCAAATTACAAACTTTACCTATTTATACAGGGTGTACCGTATCTCGACGTCAAGCCGAAATCGGTTGATAGGCCAAGTCATAATAGTTAACAGAAAAATATTTTAAAAAATCTTGTGTTTTATAAATTATAAGCATTTAAAAAAATCTACACCCTGTGACGGTCTTTTCACTCCTGTTGCTACAACTTTTTATTTTTCTACATTTTTTTTATTATTATGTAATCCGGAATAATGCTTCTGTAAACTTTTGTCCAAAATTCAAAAGCCAACTGCTCCAGCATGGAAGAAAATGTCACTTTTTGACCAAACCAAGTATTCAAAATCAATACTTTGCCCAGTTTTAACTGACTGTTTTTTTTTTTTTTAATATTTTTCGGATAACTATTATGACTTGGCCTGTCACCCGATTTCGGCTTGACGTCGAGATACGGGACATCCTGTATAATTAGTATAGATATAGATTATAGGTGAGACTGCAATTCAGGGAGAAGTCGATCTCCAAATACTTGTTAAGTTCTACATTTTAAATTTTTTGAGACATGTTTCGCCTTATGAGGGCATACTCAATTTCAACCTTGAGATTGATAATGCTCTCGTAAGGCGAAACGCGTCTCAGAAAATTAAAAATGTAGAACTTAAAAACAAGTGTTTTTATATCCATATGTGTAATTATGGAGTTCTATAAACTTACCTTGGAAGCAACAGAAACGAAGAGAGATAGTATAAGTAAATATTTGACTTGTTGCAAATGAAATAAATATTACAATAAATCAGATATTGTATGACTAGCCGCACATCCGTGAAAAATCACGGAACATAATTTAAGTATTATTTATTTATTTAAGCCTGTCGGACGTAGGAAGCGTAAATTAATGGTTCGCGTCTTCATTAAGCCTTACCCTTACAATGTGTAGTGTATATAGTATATTTTTGACGGGCCATGGAGAAGCGGTGGTGGCTATGCCGGTAAGTTGCCGCGTTGCCGACCGCGCATTCGAGCTCCGAGTCTTTCTCCAGCCGTTTAATTTCATTTTTTAGCCTTGATTTCCAGGAAATTACGGAGTTACGGGACAGACAGACAACGAAATTTTTATATTAGATACATAGATTATAATGTCTTAATGAAAGCTATGGTATCTTTAAGTAATTAACTACGTTATAGAGCACATTCTCTATCTTTTTTTTAAGTATAAGAGAAAGATGTAAATGTAATTGTTATTAGATACTAGATACTCTTCTTCTTCACTAAATCAGCAATTAGTAAATATGATTTTAATTTATATTTCTTCACAAAATGAGAAACAACATCTATGTCGAAAGTCTTGTGGGAGTCGAAGGCAAGTACTTTGACAATATTGATTTTTCCGTCCTTGTTAGTGTATTGGCTTGCTTTATTTTCATGTCGAAAATTACAAAAACTTAGAAAAGTAAATTTTAAAAAAAAAAATTTTTGATTTGTTGAAAATTTTTCAGTTTAACTTTCCAATTTTGGTCTCCTTTCTATAGTCATCTTTCATTTGTACCACAAACGAAGAACATACCTTTTCGAAGTATTAATATTTCAATGCTTAATGTGTTGGTATGTAAAAATCTTGAAATTAGCATATAATTTGTTCCAAATGTTTTAAAAACTAACAAACTTTGCATGAACTACTTTGATAAATTAATCATCGACCGGCTTCGACATTACCGTATCATAGTCAGGACATAAGCACACCTACACAGTCAGTGCGCTTCCATCCTGAAAATGATACTGTATTTTTTAAAGTTTGTTGATATTTAAAATTAATAATCAAGTCCAACTAATAAATGAACGTTAAAAATATTTTGTTGACATTCGAAAATGTTGATTATTCAAAAGAATTAATATATTACAACTGATGAGATGAACACAAAGGAAGGTCTTTACCCTTTTAGTGCAGATTTTAATTTTGTATAATATAAATACTAAATTGAATATTTCCAGCAATTGCAACTGGGTAACGTTTCTAAACTAGGTTTCATTTAATATTCATCGAATGTTTCATTAAGTTTATAAAAAAAAATTGATTGTCACCATTATGGCAAGAGAGATTTTACACCATAAATATCATCATATTTTTCATAATAAACACTTCTTTACGACATATTCGTAAAACAAATTCCAGATATGCAGAGCGCGTTGTGAAGCAATGGAATGTTTAATATTGCTCTTAAAACTTTTAGGACAACTGGCTCATCTCAGCAGTATAAAGGAAAGTATTTACTCCGGTTAGCTTCAGTCTTTATAAAATTTCATTTCAAACCCCTAATAAGTGGAAAAATATTTCACTTATTAGGGGTTTTTACTCTTTACAAACTTAAAGGGTATTTTTTCAATTTAAGAAGAAATCCTGGTTTGGTACTAATTAATTAAAATAATACATAAACGCATATATCTACAACAGTCTCTTTTATTTTTATAGATTATTTACTAATTAATTCAATTAAGAATCAAAATACTTTCTCAAATATACGAGTAAATATTTTATTACATAGTTCCAACAGTGTCTCGAATATATCTCGAAATAAAAGATATTATTATAAGTATTTTATTTTTTCAATGATATAGCCATATTAACAGGACATTGTATTATTTTATTTAATAGTTACTAGAATTATCAACGTAAATAATATATAAATATGTAGAAGGATAGGATAAATCCCTTGTAATTTAATGAAATTTAAATCAATTTAATTATTAAAATACAATCGGTGTTTTCCACCTAGATTCATTTTGGATTTTCAGACTTCCATCATAAATAAAATAGTTTTGTGTGTTAATATTTGGCAAAATAACTGTCCCAAACTGAAGTCCCTGTACACATTTTCAAAAAATATTTGCATTTTTTCAGTCACGCGTGAATTTTGAAGTATTGCGAAATAATGAGGTTTACTTAAGCTAAATATTAATAACATTAAAAACTCACCGACAAACCACCGGCAAAAGATTCCACCAAAACAGGCGAGAACGTGTCACATGTCAAAACTGAAATTGTTTCAAACTTAACCGGTAACAAACTTTATTCAGTGTCATTAAAATATACCTCTAGAAATGTCTGGTGTGGGAAAGGCGTCAAGAAATCACTGAAAAACAACACAGTGGTCACTTTAAATTAGTTTCGTACACGAGAGTATCCCGCCAATAGGAAATTTTTGCCTTGCTTCACCGGCGCTACACCGGCGTAGCACCAGCGTAGAGCTCGTAGCGACTGTAGTCTCTGCCCGCCCTGACACTACTGGAGGCCCGCCGAGTTAACTCCGCGGTGTAGGCGTCAAGCCACGCCAGAATACTCCGCCGCGCATACTTTGCTCAGCATTTTAAACCATATATACCGCATCCGGATGCGTTCAAGAGATAAATCAATTTTGCATATTTTTTAACAAACTCATGAAAAATACAAAATTAATTATCGGGTAAGAAAGAATGCTAAATCATTGACTTTAAATATATTTTTACGCTTGCCGTGGATATTTTACGGACGCGATGTTTTGAGCAAATATTTAACCATAACACCCAACACGCAAAATAACATATCAACCCTGATAATGGACCCTGTAATGGAACCTTAATCTTAATCATTATTTTATACATTTATTATTTATAACTTCAACATTTCAATGGCTCACAAATATTGTGAAATGTAACAATAATCGCTGTGAAATATAATTCAATCGGTTACAAATGCATAAAACACAATTAACGAACGTGATACAATCAACACATAGATTCTTATAATGAGTAGTTATTTTAACTATCAGAGAGAATGGAACACGACATTCTTCTCTTCTTTTTCCACACTGACGCACAACTCTCGCCCCACTATATTCCTCAGAATACAGAACAAACCCATATTCACATATCTTCTTAAGCAATCACGTTGACTTCCGACGACCCACTTACAATAGGTGGTTTACCTGATATTTCCAAGTCAGTCATGGTCTCCCTCTTTTTCGGATGATATTTATATCATCAACACTCACATAGTTTGTCTAACTACTCTTCCCTCACTCGTCTCACTAAGCTAAGATCAGTTTTATATTATTTCCTTATTTGTCAATTAATTACTCTATAAAAATTAATTTGCCACAAATGCACCTAAGTGATTCTTTTCCACTGCATCTAGTTTACTTTCGGTCCTTTTCTGCCAGCTTTAGGCACAATGTTAACACTCCAAAATTCTTGCCTTAGTTGATAAATTTCCATTATAAATTATTTCAATTAAAAATTCTGTATGTTTTATTCCCTGCAGTCATTCCCCTTTCTACACCTTCCTCAGGCTTTCCTTTTCTATCACAGATTCCTCCCAAACACACAGAACACAAACTTATTTTCTTGTTGTAAATATTCACCTACCAGTATTTCAGACTTTTAACAATTTTGCAACGACATAAGGTACATAAAACAATAAATTAATGTGAAATTCTGATTAGTGTATATAAAAATACATAATGAATTAGTGAAGAAAACATGGTGCAAATTTTTTTTAGAAATCATGAATTCAAGACATTGATTTTAAATTGTAGAAGACGCTTATTATCATTTATTAGAATCGGCTTTATTTCTAAAATCATAAACCTAGGTATGTTACGAGGTTTAGTGATAAATTATCATATATTATATGATAAAGAATCAACTTTTAAACGTTCAAAAAGTCATCACCATGTGTCAAAAAGTTACAACACAATAACATATTTTTGTATTTATCCAATTCATGCCAAATCTGTGTGTTTATTATTGCATAATGTTTTTTCTTAGTTATGGTTCGCACCTTACTAGAATTATTAATGATTTTCAACAAAAAATAATAATCTTTTTGAAAAGTTGCTTCTTAATGTTTTTCTTTTGTCTATAGTTCGCGTCATATAGATTATATTTATCTTTTCTATGGTATTAACAAAATTATTGAAATGTCAATATGTATGGAAAAATTTCAAACATTAAAGTGTGATAACTTTTTAAATACTTAGAGCGCCAAAATTTGATTTCAGTTTTGTCATCAGGGCACTCAACTAATCAGGATACTTTTTTAAGAAAATCAAAGTGACGCCTTAACCTAACCTAACCGAGCCCGTTAAGTATATCAAAGTATTTCAGATTTATATGATTTTATTTTATTATTGTATGAAAAAAATTAACGGATAATCAGAATTAACAACTTAAATTAATTATGTTATTTACATTTTAGCCAACATGCATTATTTCAATTTCAATTTCAATTTTTATTTTTTCCATAATATGTATATTACAAACTTTATATTCAAGACATACATATTATGAAGTTATATCTAAAAGTATACATATACACATATACATACATATTTTCGGATGTCCGCCCGCCCGTCCATTTGTGTAGCATAGCAACATAAAACAAACTAGAGCTGTGCATTTGGCATCGCTTTAAAAAGAGAAAAATACTTTGTAGTTATGAAACAAACATCAAACATATTACAAATTTCAATTAATAATTTTAAACAAAATAAAACTTTGAACCTGTCACGACAATTTTAAATTTCGAACATCTTTGATCAACAATACACTACATAATCAGGTATATACTCGAATACTTTTTATTATTCATGAATATAAGTAATTTCGTCAATAATAACAAAATAACTTTGTGGTAACTTTACTTGCCACAAAGTGGCCAATGGTCCAATCAATGGTTAATCAGGATATAATGTGTGCTAAAAATTAAAATTGGTGGTATAGACATTTAAAAAACAACAAAAAATCAATATATTGAATTTGAACTACTAACTCTGTGGGTGAAATGAACAATGGAATGAGTAAAAAATGCAGGTTTTCAGGAGAGCCAAAATAAAATTAATTTTTCTTTGGTTTAAGAAATATCTCTTAAAGCCTTTGTTATTTTTATCAAATTTTTGGACCAGTAGTTTAGATTCTGCACAAGAACGTTGAAACAAGTTAACTAAGGGCCGGTTGTTTCAAGTTGGATTAAAGTAAGCGTTCTTTTAAAGCATAGATTTTTACGTTCTCCACCAATCAGACGATCCGTTTTTGTAAAAATCTGTGCTTTAATCGACCGCTTACTTTGATCGAACTTGAAACAACCGGGCCTAAATCGTTTTTTTTGACAAGTTTTACAAATAATTAATCGTGTCGATTGTACTTTTTCAAAAATAAAAAGATAATCTCATTTTACTCTATTTTCTGCCTTATCTTATTTTTCCTTCCTTCCTTTCTATTCCTAGATATGTATCGAAAGAACAACTCTGAATACTTAACTCTAAACTCGACTTTATTGATTCATCCCATTTTCCTTTTGCCTACAGAATTAAGAACAATGATTATTTAGAAATATGATTTTTCTCCAATGCTTTTTAATATGAACTAAACTAATAAACAAAAGATCTAAAAAAACTTTTATACCTATACTTTTTATTTAACATTTAATCTGTCAATTTAATACTATTATCATTCTTAATTAGTTTCAATATGTTGGATGTTGGATAATATTTAATTCAATATATAGAATGAAAAACGGATAATTTTTGAGATACCGGATGGTTACAATAATTGTAATTTCAGTAACTTTACGAAATATAGTAAATTAAATTCTATTTTAACTATTAAAATATTCAAATCAAAAAATGTTGATTATTTATCTTCTTCTTCCTCTTCTTCTTCTTTTGTTAGATCCTTGATCTGTGTTGACAGGTCAGTCCTGGTCTTGTGACGAGGACGTCCAGCTCTCTCTCCATCTCTTTTGTGGTCGGCGCCCCTCTGGAATCCCGCGCATAACGGCTCTGGGAAGTCTCGTCTGCTCCATTTTCTCGACATCTCCAGAAACGCCTTCTCTGCCTGCTTCATCTTACAATATCTTGTATGTCGCAGGTTCTGCGGATTTCCGCATTGGGTACTCTGTCTCTGAGGGTCTTGCCTGCAATGAGTCTTAGAGTCTTCATCTCGGTAGTTCTGAGGAGGTGTTTGGTTCTCACCGTGTCCGCTCTTGCTTCGATACAGTATGTCATGATAGGTCTTATGCATATTTATCAATCAAACATAATATTTTGCTATTTCTTAATATATTTTTAAATAAATTTAATTATTGATTCTTAATTGATTTCTCGTAATATTTGACGCTTTATTTAAACGTTTTAATATTCATCTAACTGAAACCACCCCACTCGGAAGGCTGTATTTCTTGGCGAGTTGGCTACCATGAGAGCGGTAACCTTGACTTAATATGGTCATCCGAGGGGTAGAAATGCCAAGAAACAAAATCTTTTAAATGAATATTTTTAATGACGCAATAACTTTGAGTACACAATGCCGTTCCAAGAAATATTTCGCATTACATAACTTACTGCAACTGCGTTTCCGTTAACACAATACCAAAATAATACTCTTGCATGTACTCGCCCATTTTATGACGTATTACAATATAGGTACATAGTACTATAACGTACGAAGTCATTAGATTCATCATTTTTTTGGGTGACGTCTACACACATATTTTATTTTTGTTATATATTAAAAATAAAATTTATGATTTTTTATGTGTTTTTTAACGATTTTTGGTTATTTGTAGAAACCAACTGGTTCCGAAAAATACTGTTTCCTTCACCAGGGTGATAAAAAACAAATCCTAAACATACATTATTATTTTTAATGATTCTAGTATCTGTATATAAATTTAAGAATAGTTTGATGAAGGATATGAGAAAATGACCCTTATGATCTAAAATAATTGTAAACATATTTAATATAGGACTGGTGGTTATATTTAGTTGATTATGTATGATTTTGTGCAATTTAACATCAACATTATTTGCACGTTCATTCAATTTTTATTATTAGTATGATCATTTTCCACTAAGTAAAATGTTTTTATGGCGAGATTAAAAATAAAAAATTCGTTTCACATTTGTTTATATTGTTATTGACAGTTCACTTAATGTTTAAGCAATTAGGTATCATTGTTTATAGTTACCGTTATTATTGATGTCATTGTATATTGATTGTGGAACCTAGATTTTATTTTAAATAATAAACCCAGTTTGGTATATATGGCATTAAGCAAAAAAAAATTATTGGAGTCGTTACCATTGATATTTTTTATGTATTGTATTATCTAGAAACATTTTAAATATCACGTCACGTATACAGATCTATTTTCATTGGTTTACGGTATCACAACAATCAATAACCCATTTGGCACACACCTGACACACTTTATAGGTATAACATTGTAAATTTTGTCTAAAAAATTTTGTGTAAAATTAAACACTTCAAAATCAGTTTTGACGTGTTTAATTTTAAAAATAAGTACTAATTTCTTAAATAAAGAGTACAAATACTAAATAATTTCCAACATTTCCGCTTTAATGATAGAAATATCAACATTTGATAGATTACTGAAAATTTCGCATAGAAATTTCACGCGCGTCTGTTGGAATAACAATCACTATTATAAACATCTTGTTATCCTGAAAAATACACAGTTTGTTACATTTAAAATTCCACTGTGTCTTGAGAGGTATCTTTTACCAGTCAAATCATTACATTCTATAGCAGTGAAATCTGAACTCAATAGAAAAATATTAAAATGAAATCTGAACTCAATAGAAAGAATCAAGCTGGGAATAAAATGCATAAAAGAATTAGATGGGTTTCAGGGCAGAACAAAGTGAAAGTTGTCGCTGACACTACTAAAAAGCGTAAATGGCAACTGGACGCTCATATTTCAAGACTCGCTGATATACAATTACAAATGAATATTCTTGCGATAATATTCTCTTGAATAGTATCAGTATCCGCGAGACAAAAAATGGAATAGAAGTTGCTCGTCTCGACGGGTATAGGTCTTTTCATATTAGGTTGCAATTGACTTAGTGTAGGTACAGTGCGTAATACGCGCATTGTTTCGTTGTGTTAAGTTTACGGATACGTCCCTCTCGTATCCGTAAACTTAACACGATAGTAAAATACGAGAGGGGCGTATCCGTAAACTAAACACAACGAAACAATGCGCGTATTACGCTCTGTACCCACACTAACTCAATTGCAAGCTTAGATATATGAAAAGAACTTTAGACGAAATTATCGGAGCAGTGTGAATTATATTCAGCGTGATTTGACAACAACTGTTGATTATGGTGTTTACTTAATATTATTTATTGACATGGCAGTTACTTCATGAATATTTAAAAAAAAATGAAATGTTGTGCAAAAATTTAGCTGCCTCTCAAAAATGCTGTAATGATTTAAGCTTAACTCAACATGTATATAGGTAGTACAAAGTTTAGTTTATCATAAAAATTTAAATAATGTTTATTTGAATTTCAAAATCACAACTGACGCAAAAAACTGTCTAAGATTTTTTTTTCAGAATTTATTTATTTATTTTTGATACATATTACATACCTAATACCTACATGCATAAGCCAAACTGCACAGCAGTTTTACGGCATGGTTGCCTTCAATATTGTTTGACAAGTTATTTTTCAATATTTTTAATAAGAAGATTATAGAGTAGGTCATTATAGAGAATCGCATGATTTTTAAAAGTGATATATGATAATTATAAAGTCATGTAAGATTAGGTATATAGCTTTAATATATATTATTTTACCTTGTACTTTTTTGAAGCTAATGGAGCTTTTTTATGTCGCATTATATTGAAGAATTTTTTATCTTATTTATTAAAGATTCTTGTTTCACAGAGCGAAAAAATATTAAAATAAAACACAAATTACTTTGTTTTCACCTCTATGTTAGATTAAAAAATCTACATGTTTCGAGAACAATGTTCTCTTCCTCAGGATTATTGTGTACACAATAGATTAATAGATTTTTTAATCTAACATAGTGGTGAAAACAAAGTAATTTGTGTTTTATTTTAATAATAATGTCACCACAAAGTTCAAGCCTTCATACAGAAGAAGAAAAAATATTCTTCGAACAGGAAAAAAATATGTTCTTGAATTTTCAACTTGAGTAGGTAAGTACATGGAATATATGGAAACGTATCAACTCACCATAAACAAACCCTGACGAGGGTCAAACTCCGGCTGCTCGGACACTGGACATATCTAACTGCTAGACCAAACAATTAAATTCCACTTACATATGGCCTTAGAACAGGCCTTGACCTAGTTGATGAGTCAAATTAAATGTTTTCAAATAAATGTATCCAGTCAAATGTCAGTTTACTTTGTGATATATTGGGTCTGTAGAAAACCTTTCAGCGGTTATATTTTATTATGGATTTTGTACTACCTACTTACCAGTAATAAAATACAATCGAATTAAATTATAAATACAAGGCAAGAGTGAACAACTTCACACCAGTAGGGGCCGATAGTACCAACGACGTTCTATCAATGCTTTTATATGTTTTTAGCTCCGAAACTACGCAATACACTCAATTTATTGTAAATCATGTTCCACGGCTGGTTATTGCGGTAACATTACTACGAGCTAGTAAATTATAAAACAATTATGATCAAACTGTTGTAGTAAATGAGACGGTCACAAAAAATTACAAAAATACATTATAATGTTTATAAAAGTGTTAAGATTCCTTAATAAATAACTGTATCTTAAATATACATACGTGAGGGGGGACATACTCGTACTTCTGCTGTGTCCCAATTCCCTCGCCTAAAGTTAGTTAGTTAGTTTAGTTCATCTTTAATTTTATCAGGATATCCTTACAATCTGTACAATTTTATTCTCTATAGTCCCAACATACAAATTCAAATGGGTAGAGATCAATCGAAATCAATGCTGTCTTGTATTCCTTGTAGAATTAAATACAAAAAAGTAGGTTCCTGCACACCCAATTTAAGATAGACAACACATTTATGTTATTTTTTAATTCATTTATATTTTAAAAAAATGACAAAAAAATCTGAAAACTCGGAAAAATTGTAAACAAGGACAAAAGTCAAGCAAAGTAGCAAAGTAGACAGGACAAGCTAAATGGCAATACCCATTGCCATTTAGCTAGAAAACTGAAGAACAGAAAAAAACAGAAAAAAATTGCTATCCGATTTGTAATAAATATATTTCTTGGAAATAATAATTGAAGAATACGGCGGGTGACTACGATTTTTTCAAGGGCAAGGATCCCCGGTATAGTTGAGTGGCCTGATTTCAAAAATTAAATTAAATTGACTAGGTCGCGTGTATAATCTTAGAAATTTATTACAATTACAATTTAGAGTTTCAAAAATTTTCCGTATTTTTACATATTTTTTAAGTTTTAGTTGGTTGCGCCACTGTCCCTAAACCAGGGGTGAAAACATTTATTGTATATTTTGTGTGGCTAAGCACGATTTCAATACCAACGACAATGTAGTTTTAATTAAAATCTTCCAGAAATAGAAATTGAAATAACACAAAAGATCTCGAACATTGCCAAGATGAATATTAAAATATCTGATTAAACTCGCGAAAAAATTATATTCCGGTCCATTGTTACCTAGTAAATATCGTATTTTTTAAATAACTGAAACTATTAAGACAAATTATTTTTTATCAACTTCATGGAAACTCTATATTGCATAGATGTGGATTTCCAGAGAGATAGAAATATTATATTATGACTACCTAAGCCCCTTAAAAAATTACGGACTTTTATTGTTTGAATTTCAGCTTAACATTTATTAGCTATTAGTTTTAGATTAATTAGTCACAGCAGAAAATAAATACTGCAAAATCAATTTAAAACGTAAACTTATTAATTATGTTTTACACTAACGTACATTACAATATGTTCAGTTTATCCAAATGACTTATGATCTCTTATTGCTGAAATTCTACTTAATTTCCTTCAGTTTTTTACAAAGTGACAGTTAAAACTTTACTTTCACAACAAATAAAATTATCGTGAAATCGTAATATGTTTACATTAGCATGTAAACGTTATCTGGAAACATTAGTTTCACTAGCATAAAAAAAAAATTCCATACCCAAATTCAGAGTCAATACTTAGATTATTTAAAGGTTATAAGGTACGCTTAAAAAGTGTTATTTTGTACTGAAAATTATGCTTTTTGGACGTACCTAACCTTTGAATCCATAAAAGAAGATCTCTTCGAGGGGGACACCACCCGGGGGGAATGAAATTTAGATAGAAATTTGGTGATTTTTACATGGAGGTGATTAATTACAATTACTATTTTTTATTGACACTTAAAGTACATATTGAACTTTTATTGAAGCAAAAACACCGCATTTTTTAAAGAATTTTTCTTTGAAAATCGTATATATTAATGCTTTGTTATTTTATGATGTTAGATATTTATTTATTTTATTTATTTATTTGTTATTTACTTGATTGACTGTGATTTTATTTTTATCGCTATTTTCTTTAATAAATTGTTTTCGCAAAGCACCCCAGAGACAGTGAAGTGGTTAGTGCAGTTTCTTGCTTGCTTTTGCGTCGTCAGCGGCGTAACGAGGAAACTGCTTTAGCATTAAAACAATGCCAAACTGGATGGCGAAAGTGTAGGACCGATACGGGAGCTTTTGCTCGTAGAACGGCCCTGGGTCTGTGGTGGGTCCCACTTCACTTATCGTATATAATTAATTAAACAAATAAAATAGTAATAAAAATTAAATACATTGCAGGTAAGATTTGCGTACTTAAAAGATATCTGCGTCTGGTATTACAGTAGGTACCTAGGTATTATTGAATAACCTTTCGCCGTCTCAAAAGAGGTGTATACATTATTTTTTATGTTTCTAATAAGAATCATTCGTCCGATAAAGGTTAATGATATTTTATAACTAGGCCTACAGTCAGGGCCGGATTATGATCTAAACCAGTGTTTCCCAAACTATGGGTCGCGACCCACTGGTGGGTCGCGAGCGGATATTAGGCGGGTCGCAGTCACAACACCGCCCAACACGTCTCGTCCGGGTCGTGTCGTGTTTATTATAGAAAAGTAGTGTCTGAAATTTTCACTCACTTAACGCCTACTTCGAAGAAAATATGAAAAAGTTCAACAGGATAAACTGGATTTAAAATTCATTTCAAGACAACATACCGACTGAAATGTCAATAAAAGCAAGTGAAGAGCTTATTGATTTATCACAAGATACGTCGCTGAAAAGTACTTTTAATCGCAAGCAATTAGCAAAATACTGGCTTTCAGTTGCTGACACTTATCCCTGCTTGTCTGACGAAGCGATGAAAGTCCTCCTCCCCTTCACCACCTCATGTGAAATGGAGTTTTCTGCCATGGTTTCTTTTAAGATGAAATACAGAAATAAATTGGACGTATCGAATTCACTGCGATTAAAACTGACCAAAATTGAAGTCGACGCTACTGCTGTTATGACAAGAAATATGCAACATTCGCATCCCTCCCATTAAAATATCTTATATAAAAAGTCAAAAATTTCGATTTGAACGTTTTTCTTTTTTTCTTAATTGAACAGTCTTTCGTGTGGTTACAATATGAATTGGTAAAATGTGAGGCAGGAGGTGGGTCCCGAAAATTGAATTTTTTTCGGTGGGTCGCGGTCCTGTCAACTTTGGGAACCGCTGATCTAGACGGATCAGGCAGTCACCCTGAGCCGGCTTCTATCTAAACACGAATAGATGAATTCTGAATAATAAAATTAAGATTAAAAGAGCATTTTATATTAAGGGGTTAAATCGCCTTGGAAGCCTAAAATTTATATAGAAATCGGTGACTTCTCACTAGGTGATAAATTATTTTTGATGTATGATGTGATAACATCTTTCCTCTCGCTTTCCTGCAATCTGTGGCAGTGAAAATGGACGGAAATACGTAACAGGAAATAAGACGCCAGGGAAGCAAGCGCAATTTCATTTAACAAATGAGCGCGCGCGATGGAAAAAAATCATTTATAAACAAATCAGTGTCCAGCAAGCCATCACAGAGAAGACGCACAATTCCAACAGCCACCGCTTCTTATTTTGTATATATGTTGCGCGTCTGGTGTCAAGCGTGTGGATGTTGTAACTTTGATATATTTTGGCTTATATCTTCGAAACTACCCAATAAATACTTATTTTTTTACATTAATGTAAATAATAACTACCCTTAATGATTTGCATCCTCAAATGTTATATTATGTAATTTATGTGATTATTTTTAAAATGCGTATGTAGATATATACGGTACCTGCCTAGTGCGGCAAAATTCAATAATAAATAAATGCACATAGATTTTCTTCACTTTTATTTACTAATTTATAAATATATAGGTATCAGCTTTTTTAAATTTTAATGTTTATTTCTGTTGCTGCTCAATTGATATTTTTAATTGTGAGATGTCAAATGTTACACATCATATGCGACTACTGGAAGGCTCACTCGTTTTTTTTTATTGGCACTTATTAAGGCACATATTAAACTATTTTTTTATTCTAAATCAAGATGTTTCATTTCTAAAAATTAAATGACCTTCTTTTGTGTATCAGACAATCGCGCACCATGGAATGTTGCAATTCGGTCATGGCAAAGGTGTTCCACGGAAATGGAGAACACAACCATTTTTTTTTTAATTTTCTAATAACACAATAGTTGGATATGTGCCTTCATAGGTTCCAATAAAAAAATATTCACCTACTTTAAAAAATTAACCTAAATTGCAAGCTCCAAGTGTGGTTTAATCCGTTTATAAAATTAATTGTAATTAAAAAACATTTTTAAAAATTAATATGTGACAAGACGTGAAGTTTTAATGCAAATTTTGAAACTAAACAATAAGTAATTTTAAAAACCTACAAAACACACAAATATAAACATGAAAATATACCTACATATTCCTGTAGGTATATTTTCATGTTATACTTCGATGTGCTGTATTTACGTACAAAATACGAGTAGAAATATGACTTATAATCAATATATATATATAAAGAAACCCGTGTTTCCCTACTCGCCAAGTTTTCTCCACAACCAGCCACAGCCACCCACCAGTGGTTATGGTGGTGGATAGCCCTTGTTATCACATATAAAATATGCGAGTTTGGTGGGGGTGGCTGTGCGTGGGTGGGAGTGGGTGACGAAAATGTGCTTTCTATAAGCTTTATATAGCACATTGTTTTGTTATGGGAAGGCGGCAAATGCTTCATATTGTTTCAAAATAGGCGCGCCGACTGTGTCAGTGAGTCTAGAAGGTTCCGGAAAAATCTGCTTTAGACAGTTCTAGAAGGAGAAGGTTCTAGAAAATTCCCGAAAGTTCTATATGGTTCTAAACTGAGTGGCGGAATGTGTCGATGTGTCTAGAAGGTTTCTGTACATTCGATAAATTTCTTGTAAGTTCTGGAAGGAGAATGTTCTAGAAGGTTCGCGAAAGTTCTATGACGATCCAAACAGTGTACTAAAAATCTACGCGTGCGAAGCCGCGCGGGCACAGCTAGTTATTATTATTTCGCCACATTTTAAATATAGGTACTCAGACTTTTATATTTATTTACTTTAGATGGATCTCGACTCGAAATCTTGATACGGGCATTAATTATCTTAATCCGGCTCTTGGTAGGTACGTACTGTAGCCATCAATGTTTTGTTAACATTAACAGCGGTTTAATTAATTAATTATGTATTTCCTAGTTCCACCATTTCTTAAAACAATAATAATGGATAGACACGATCAAGCTTGTATTGACATTACAGGGGTGCGGTAATATTCCATTAATAAAATACCTCATTTTCAAGAAATCTGATTGATGATATCCAATTTCAGACTTATTTATTAAATTTTGTTTGTCTTTAGGAACGGTGGTATTTTAACCTGTTACACAATAATCGTTATTTGAGATTTGTACCTGATTGAATCGATATTGGTAACTGAAGTTTCGTAATTCGACGGTCTACCATAGACAACACTTATATCTCAGTTACCAATCATTAATACAATCAGATACAAATCTCAAATAATAGTAAGCGTTTAACCGGTTAAAATAACGTTTTGACCATCACTAATCTTTGGTCATAATCAAAGATGCGGCATTATATGTTCTGTGGGCATTACATTTCCGCCACTGTTCGGATTAGACTATAATTAGACAAAAAAGAAAAACGTGTTTACGAAATAGACATGAAGTGATTTCTCATGAAATAATTAATTCGTCAAAATATTGAGTCTCCCCAATATTTTATAGAATAGAAAGGGTGCGATCATTTCAATGTAGCATGTAAAACCTTTCAAATCAGAATTCTTTCTTTTTAAAACATTTTATTTAATATTGGGATTGGTTTTGAAAAATACCATACCAAAATGAATGTAAAACGCACCGAAAGCGAGTCAGCAAGACACCCGTGCTCTTTACTAACTGAACATATAGGTAATATACGTAAACCGAAAAAGCGTAATAATCTAAATATTATTTAAGCTGTCCCCGTAATAGATTTCCCCTCTTGCCGGACCTGGTAAATAAAATACATATTTTGAGTCGGCATTTCAGGAGGGGCTA
>JADDOH010008495.1:0-165962 GCA_016648135.1 Agrypnia vestita
CATTCGCCATTTCCACCCATGATAGAATATACCATGCTTATTCATTTTTTGGAATTTGTATATATGTTCAAATTGCGTGGAAAGCTTTCATATATGAGTTGTAATCGCTCTCAAAATTTCGTAAAAAATCAATGTAGATTTTCTCATTAGCGACATCTGTGGGGATTTAGGGGAATGAAAATGGCTTTGTACAGGCCGCATGGAAAAGGCGCTTACAACTCATATATGAAAGCTTTCCACGCAATTTGAACATATATACAACTTCCAAAAAATGAATAAGCATGGTATATTCTATCATGGGTGGAAATGGCGAATGTTACAATTGTGTAAAGTGATCACTTAAGCCAACCATAAAAAGACAGGTCATAAGTCCTGTGTACACCCAAATGACTTCTATACCTACTTTCCCATAATTAATACAGTTTCGTCTCTGTGAGATATCTATAATATACAATAATTGATTAATAATGTCTCTGTGACATAAATCCAGCAGTGTTCTGAAAGATTTGAACAAACTCAAAATATTCTGAATCCGTAATAATTGTTTGTTTTTTTATTTCTAGTTACTTATTCGTTATTTGTCTTGTCGTATATTCATGTTGTACTAGTGTTTTAAATCTCTCCTTCTCGTATTCTTTCAGTGTCAGTTTATAATAAAGTTGTTTTTGAATCGGTAAGATTTTAAACATTTTGAATAGGTTTTCCTGTTGGTCCTTGCATGCTTCTTTTTGTTTTTTATTTAATTATTCTTGGTTGGAGTTGTTTTACTTTGTCTAAATATGATTGGAACGTCAATCCGTCCTTTTGCATTGCACGATCCTATTACTTTGTAATAATATTAACCTTCCAGTCAATTATGTGGTGAGTGGTATTTAAAAAAGCTTGATATTTCAAATCACACGCGTTTACAACAAAGCGCGGCGTCCGACCGCACGGCTGGAGTTTTAAGGCTTTCGAGGCTCGCTTGCTCGGAGTACCGGCGAGGGATCTTGAGGGCGGTGCGGGGTCATGGGTGAGGGGCGCGCGGGGTCAAGGATGAAGCGAGCTATCGAGCGGAACGCCCTCCCCCCCCTTCGCCGCCAACCCTATCGAGGGTCAGAGGTCCGAGGGTCGCCGCCTTCGCTCCAAAACATGATGATTTATTAAAAAAAAACTATTTTTTGACAGACATTGTGACGCAATGAACCCCAACCGGGAGCGATGTTATGCACACTAGAATCGATTCACCACTCTTGTGGTTATGTATGAGCATCGCATGTGTGTGTGTGTGGCAATGTGAAAGAGGGAAGGAAGGTAAGAAATTTTATTAAAATTACAATAAATTTGCTTTTTCTATATGAGCGAAATGACTAAGTGGCTTCATTATTAATATATTTAATAAGAATATGCCAGGGGCGTGCAGCGAAAACTAGAAGCAGGACTTTTTACTAAGCATGTATTTTAAAAAACCGAACTAAGAAATATATATCATAATATTCTGCCAGATAAATATTTCATTTCGATCCTTTTTTCAAATATATGTTTACATAAAAGTCATGCTTCTTGTTCTCACCGCACGCCTCTGGAATATACTTTGTTTTTACCACTAATGTGTTGAAAACAAAAAAATGTTTTGGGACCAATGGTCCATTATAAATTTTTGCTTTATAACCCTACTCGCTTTTATAACCCTTTCAATGTGTTGGTATTTTCAACAAATTAGTGGTGAAAACAAAGTTTATTCTTAATTATATTTAATTTGCTAATAAGCGGTTAGTTAGTGTTGTAATTTGTCTGAGTAGGTACAAAGTAGGGGAGAAGCGGAAGTATTGGTACAGAGTATGAGAGGCATAATATACAGAGTATATAAATATGCTTGTATGATCAAATTTGACGCCATTTGAAACAACAACCGAACAACAATCAACAACAACAAAAAATGCACATAATCGATAGAATAGCACGTAGAAAATTAGAAAAATATAGATATTTTTCAAACATTTTTTACCCGTCATTTTACCTGTTTTGTATTTTTCTGTCGAATATTATACTCAATTTTCTTAATGTTTATTTATTTCTAGGAAACGTATCACCTTTTACTTACAACATTCAATTCAGTAAATATAATAATTTTCTAAGAAGTTAATGAAAATATAATTTATTAACTTCGAATAGTTATTTTTTTTAAGAAAATATTAAACGAAACCCTCCAAGATACTTTTTTTGTCGTTTGAAGTGCTCTGATTACTATTCTAATACAAATAATGTTACAAATATGCTTACGTTTTTAATTATTGTCCGTTACGTAAATAATGTGATCTTAACGAATACATCTCCATAAAACATAATAATTTCGTTGTCTGTTCGTCTGTCAGCCTGTCCATCCATAACTTAGTGTAGCATCTGTAATTTGCCACGCTCTACGTTGCTACGGTCGCCTCTCGGTGGTCCGCCAACTATAAATATATACTAGGGCTTGGCAAAGACACCAACCAATATTCCGTCATTCGTGTCGGGTTACAGCTAGTATTGCCAATAATCTTCTACTCTACTTGTTCCTCTCCCTTGAAGACTACACTACACTACTATTACGACGTGACTGAAGTACAAAGGACTTATTTCAGTCCTCCATACTTATTTATTATTTAAAAAGGCATTTTTTCTGGAGGCTCCGCGCAAAAATGCGTTAAAAAGGTCGTAACATATTGTCACGAGACTAGAAATGAAAATAATTGCATGTAATCGAGGTTAATACAGCAGTCGATACATTTTAAAACATCGAAAATATAAACATTCACATTCGACAAGACGCGCGGTATCAACAAGACTTTTTATTGTGTTTCAGCGATTAAACAGACAGAACGAAACCAGAGACAAGAAGCGTAGCGGTGATTCAGTGTAACTAGCGAAATACCTGCGACAATAATTGAAAGAGTACCTGACGGGCGTTCGGAAATAAGTGCGACCGCAGACTTGCGTGAAGCACACGTTCGCACACGTGCGAATATTCTAGAAAGACGAGTATAAAGTGTGATAAGTGCGAATTTTTTTGAATAGTGCTCCGCTTAAATTCGTGTCCAGTGACTCTGATGATAAATAAAAACTATGATTAATTTTAAGTTTTGTTTTGTCTCCCGCTGTTCTAGCGAACTTTATACATTATTAATGCTATTTATTATAAGTAGCATTATATGTAGTATGAAGTAACAAGATGATGTAAGGCCAATTCCGCGTTGGCATCTCTATTTACAAGAAAATAGTTTATAGTTAGGAATTTAATTCATTTTTAGTATCACAATTTCAATTAATGTATATTATAGATGTCTCATAGAGACGAAACTGTATTTTTTCAAGGGAGAGTAGGTATCAAAGCTTTAAAAAAATATCACAATCTCAATTACAAAATAATGATGTATACACAATGCGTTTTATTGAGTACTTGTCTGCGGGTTTGTTATCAAAAATCAATTTTAAATAAATTGATACAAATTAAAATAACAGAGTGTTAGTTAAATTAGTATAAACCACTACCAGATTTTAGGTCTACCGGTTCCACGACGTACCCGTCTCTTCGTCAGGACCAACACTACATTACTATGTTCACAACACTCTAGACCACAACCTTAGTACTGTTAACCTTTCACCAATATTTATCACATGCGTCTTAGTCTTGTCAAAGACTAGCATGCACTGACTTGCCTATAGAACGATCAGGAATCTACGAGGAAGAGGGAGTGAAAGGGGTGGGGTGTAATGTGGATGTTACATAATATTTTGTGAAAGTTAAATTGAACAAAGGTCTGTGAAAATTGATTAACTAACATTCTGTTATAATGTCTAACCACAAAATTAATGCTTTAAATATTAAAAATATTAATAAATTGAATAAATAACATTTAGAATATATAATATTTAAACAAAAACTAAGTAGAAAGCATGAATTTATTATATGCAATATTTTATACAGAATCTTAATATTTTTAATTAATTAAGTGTTTATTTTAAGCATTTTAATTAATTCTAAACAATTTTAAGTAATTTGTAAACTACTATTTCGGTTTTGTGTATAAATGAAATTTTTCAAACATAATAAAGCTTATCATAGGCTTGATCCCGGGATCTTTATACTAATTAATATAAATGTTAGGTTGTTGGATTCTTAATTAAAATTAAACGGAGATGTTCTATGTATCAGTCACGAACAAATTAAATAATTGATTTAATTAGAGAATCACTGTAGAAATGGTCAGCAAACTATTTACGAGACAGGTACCTAATAAAAGTTGTTCACTTTCCAATATAAAGTAATTACCGTTTTCGGAGTTAAAAATGTCTTTAACAAAGAGAAAAATAAAGATGAACGGAGAAGTCTACTGAAATAACGAACCAAGTCTCGAAGTAAAATACAAAAGAAATATCTCCAATTGTGAATTTGTAGAGAAAATAAATTTTAACAAGATATTATATTATGGATGTCTCATAGAGATGACACTATATTTTTATATTGGAAAGTGGGTATGGAAATCTTTTAAGATGTTCATAGGATTTACGACTTATCGCACGGCTGGCTTAAGTGATCACTTTACACAATGTAACGTTCACAATTCCACCCATGTTATCAAATTTTTGAAGTTGTATAAATGTTTAACTTTATTTATTTCATTTATTTATATTTATTCGGAAAACCAACAGCTGACAATAAATACGAAAATACAAAGAATGTGAAACATAAAAAAAGCAAATTACAGGTTTTCACTGTGTGGCGTGGTATACATATATATGATATAGTATATTGATGGAACTATATATAATTGATATAGTGGAATAAAAACATAAACAGGGTTATTTGTAAAACATTAATAACCTCGCAGGGCTATATTCCTGCCTTGATTATGAGTTGAAAATATTCAAACTATTATGACCTAATATCATTAGTTAAGGAGATATGCGACATCAAAGTTTGCAATTTTTCGTAATCGTTATGAGTTACTGTAATGATACTCCAACGTTTTACAAAAAATAGGTCAGAAATATTGACAAAAAAATGCAAACTTTGATGTCGCATATTTCCTGAACTATTGATCATAATAGCTCGAACATTTTCGACTCATAATCAAGGCAGGAATATATCCCTTCGAGGTTATTAATGTTTTCCAAATAACCCTGTATATATTTTTTTTAAATTCAAATAAAATTTATTTTATTTGAAAAATGGATCGGAACGCAAGCGTCGCACATGAGTAGGGTGAAATAAGTCTTAAATTATGTGCATTAAATTTTTTGCAAGTTCGCCACGAGTATAAGTTTTGCCTGTAGATAGTAGAAACAAGGGGATTAAAAAGAAGAGAGTTGGTTCTTAGAACTTCAGCAAGAACATTGACCAAGAGCTTGGATAATAATTCGGGACAATCTTGTACAACATGTTTCTGTGAATTATATTTTCACTACCGCCACCTGCAGTCGAAAGCTTTTTTCTTCACACAACCAAACACAGATGTCACTACTGATAACGAGATATGGAGTTTGAAAGCAATTTTCTTTATATGTGTACGTGAGATTCTTCCGAATTATTAACATAGATATAGGACCACGTAAACCACAATTTTATTTTATGCATGGGCGTTAAAGCAATTTTAAGTTTTAATTTTAAAAATGCAAAATGACACATTGGGACGAAAATATCTATTAAAACGATGCAACTCTGAATGCATTCAGACTTGATTGACAACTCGCCGGACTGCGGGAGTTGCATCTGTTTCCCAATCGCCAGTACAATGCACTCGTCGACATGAAAAGGCAGGGTTTGAATATTGAACATTTAATGGATTTCCCATGGTGAAAATAGTACGGGCTTCCGCCAATTGCTATATTGGTTGGGAAAATATCCCGTTCAAACTGCATTTGTAATAGCGTATTACAAAATTTCATTATTATAACACACGCAAATACAATATTTTGTCACTACGTTTACAATTGTAATTGGCTTTTATGTTTTCAATTATTCCCATTCCCGAGGCTAAAAATAATTGCGCACTTCTGTCACACGTCACAACAACTCTATCGAAGATTCCAGAACGGTCTAGCGTATTCTACGGCTTTCGGGAAGCACCGAGAAACATCTATGAAAGCCTGGAAGCCACGAGAAAATTCTCCTAAACACTAGGAACGCCTAGAAGGTTCGATATCAGCATTAGCTAGATATAAATAGGACCGCGCGCGGGAGTAACGTTGTTGTTGTTTTTAGCGCGCTTGACAGCGGAACAGAAGCAAAGGCAGCCGCGAGCTGCGAAGGCCAGTGTGGCCAGGCGAGCGATAATTCGACAGCGAATAATCTGGAAAGATCTTACGTAGCGGAATAAACCAAAGCGAATAACACATGCGGAAATTGGTTGGAATTTTCTAGTCAGTGGATACTGAATAAAGCGTTAAAGCGATTATAAAGCGTATATTTACAAGTGATAAATTACGGAGTAGTTTAATTTAGATAATAGCCTTTTGTTAAATAGTCACTTTGTACATAAAAATTTGATATTTACACTATTTCACAAATTACTGATTAATTATTTAATAATTAATTATTTAATAATTCATTAATCAGTAATTAATAAATCCACAGTTAAATTCCATCGTTTTCATTAATTCCTCCCGCAGTGACAATATATTCTCATTTTAATGTCAATTGATTTGGCCTTACTTCGTGAGGTAATATTTCGAAAATTTAAAAAAAATATATATAAGTCCCATTTACCAGCGGCGACATCTGTATACTATTTTATTGTAATGAAAATTTTTTACCACAGATGGCGATTGTTCTGTTGCAAATATGTCAAATTATGTCAAAAGATAATTATGGTTATTATCTTTACTTAAAATCTCCAATCATTTTTCTCTTTACTGTATTCATTTTAAAAATGTTGCTTATTATTAGTTTATTTTACTGTCGTGTTGTTGTTATTTACATAATTGCATTATGATTATAGAAAATTAGTTTATTTCTTCTTTTTATACATAGGTACATAATATGCACTACTTACTATTTAATATATTTAAAATATAATGATTCTCCTCTTTACCGCACCAGTTATACATATTACTCATGTAGAAGAGAAATACCATTGTAAAAACTGTCACATTCTTTATTGTAAAAAAATGTATTTATCAATAAAATAAAATAAAAATTTTAAAAATTAAAAAATTATAGTGTACATAACAATAACTGATATCTTTAATTATTTTGCTATGTATTCTTAATATTTTATTTTATTTTTTATTTTTTTTAAGTATAAAATTTAATTGTAAGTATAAAATTTTGTTTGGACTGTGCCTGTCTCACTAGAAATGTCTGTGTTGAAACAGGCATAGTTTACAGTATTGTGTAGGTTCAAAACATAGTAAATAGATAATAAAGTGTTTAAAGTAACATAACAGAAAATATATCTGAGGTAATATTAATATCAGTTATATTAATATATAATATTAGTTAAAATACACCCAATCTTTGTATATAGTAAATAGATAATAAAGTGTTTAAAGTAACATAATAGAAAATATATCTGAGGTTATATTAATATTAGTTATATTAATATATAATATCAGTTTAAATACACCCAATCTTTGTATATATGTATACCTTTATATATTTGTTGTGCAGATTTTAGATACACGAGTTGAAAATTAATTAATATTGTTCATTTATGTTGTATCTGCACATGTATATATTTACATAAGCTCCATTTGAAGAATAAATATAATTTTACGCAACTATTTAAACAATGCTAGCCGTAGATAAGTTTTATTTCTTAGACCAAACCACTTCATGTGATGGGTTTTCCGCGTTGTATCCACTTAGAACTGACCGAGAAAACGGGAAAACGGGAACGGGAACGGGAACAGTAGACAGTTATAAAGTTGCTGGAGGATTAATTTATTTCCAGACTCCTCCAGGCTTTATATAAAAGGCTAGCGCTATGGAATACTGCCCCGTTATATTACTGCTTAGTGCAAAATTAAAAAGTTTCGTTAAGTTAAATTAAATTAAATTAAATCAAATTAATTAAATGAATGAATGTCAAAAATCAATTAAAGTAATTCACGCTTGGTAGACCTCTTTGAGCGAGGAAAGGATGTTAAGAAAAGTGAAAATGAGGTTAAGAAAATATACGGGGCGGGTGTTGAAGGCAACAGGAATAGAAGGCGTCCGCGAAAGACCTTGCATGATCAAGTACCTCAAATATTGGAGGGTGGCACTATCAAAAGCCTCAAAAACATAGAGCTGCATGAGAAAATGTGTGAATGTAGCCGGAGCAAAAATGGTGTGCCAAGATAGAAGATACGGCGTTCTAACCTCTCTACCTACCCCTATGGGGAAACAACGTGATGGATAGTTAGTTAGTTAGACCTCTTTCCACTTAAAAAGGACAATCGAATTAGTATGTGTAAGCCGTGCATACGGCATACATTGTTTAGTTGTGTCGGTGTTAATGGGTATAAACACCAACATAACGAAACGCTATGCCTCGTACGCACGAGTTTTCATTACATAAAATTATTATTAGATTGTCTTTCCTTCTAACACCAAGATAAATCTTTCCATTTTTTTATTAAATCTTCCATGTAACTACCGTATTTTATTTAAATATCACATATTGTTATTGTTTGCACACGGATTGCGAATTCGGATAAGTTTTTGGGAGATGGATTGGAGAACTTGAAGAGAAATTGAAGAGAAAAGGTTGAGGGTTTTGGATGGGGTGGTAAAGGAAACACGCCCGTACCTTATTCTGGGCAGACTTCCGGATCCAGGGCGAAGTCGACCCAGCACTATGGTGATTCTTCCCATATCTCTTATCGGAATCGCGTCTGAACTCACTTCTATCCCCATGCCATAATTATATTCCTCATCAGAAGGACCGCACGGCCTCCTACAAAAAGTCACACAGTCAACAATCAAAGCAGTAATTTCAAAGTCATAGATATAACACGTTGGTAGATAGATAATTTCAAAGTCATGGATATAACATGTTGGTAGATAGGGCATACACAATATAAAATGGTGTACAAGTTGGATGCGTTCAGCACTAACCCGGCCTTTTCATAAAGATTGAATAGTTGTTTTTGAAGTTATATTTCTATTGGCGTGTTTAAGGTAAAACTTTTATTGTAACGGAAGTTGCGAACGCACAGCGAGTGCAGCATGTAACGGAAATGCGAGACCATGAAGTTAGTTTTTTGTATGCAACAAAATGCGCGCGCATCCATATATGTATATTTCATATTTCGATCATGGTTGTCGCTGTAAAAAATTTATTCGCTTGAAATTAGTATTCCAGTACCTAGTATAAAAAATAGATTGTCGACCATTTTGAATCGTCTACCAATCATAAAGATTCTCCATTCAAACACTGATGAATGATCGGTCACTGAATACAAAATAAGAACTGTTTATTAAATTACGATTTTAGCCAAAATGCCAAAAAGAGGCTTCTCGTATAGATTTCTGTATTTCATGTTATTGGAGATGTTTAACTGCCTTCAGCTGAGTTTGACGTAAAATCTTGTATTTACTATGCGATTCTTGACATGAGCTTTGTAATAATGGAATATTGCCAATATTCTTGGTAATGTATAGTTTTTGCTTTAACATTTTTTTAATATCTTGTTTTTATGTGTGCCAAAGAAATATAACTTCTAACTTGTATAGATAAGTACACACACCCATTTTTATCTACGTGGACAGCACTGAATATGGAGTTAAAACTCAACATTTCGTCATGATCGTAGAACAATGACGGATGTGCAAAAAATTCCATATTGACTTTTTTGGATCGTTAAAAAGTGATAAAAAGAAGCCAATGGTATATATAAAAGTGTATTTTTTCTCATTAATTTAACCGTCGTTATACGAATTCGGTACAACGACGGTTCTGATTTGCGATCGTAGAACAATGCAGCATGTGGAAAAACATCGTTATAATGCGCTGACTATATTTGAGGTATGAAAGGTATAATCTTTGAATAACTAACCCAAGTTTCAAAGGAAAATCTTTTGTTGTTATCGAGCTATGACATAAAGTGTCTTTATGTACCTAAATAAAACTTCAAACTGTTCTGCAAACTTGAGAAAAATCACATGCGTCGTTATTCTATGATTATGACGATTTATTAAAATATATAATTTAAAATTTTTGTTTAATATGCAATCAATTACTGAGATTTATTATTGTGCAGTACTTATTTCGAACTTCCCATCGACAGGTATAAATTATATACAAGTTGAGAAAAATACATTATTGCGGGACTTATGGTCGCCCACGAGTTTCAAAGGAATTTACAATGGCGACACGTTATCGCCAACGGAGTGAAAAGGGTTAAATATCATGTCATATCAGTACCGATAAAACGGTTTATTGGACGAAAGGCGTTTGATTGTTTGATGTATACACATATAATATTATATACATTATATATTATATATAATTGTATATAATATTATATATAATTATGTGATAAAATGTAGCAAACCTCTCGGCCGCTACCTACCTCATTAGATATATAGAAATACCTGTTCTGGTGCAGGTAGCCATATTCTTATCATTTTACCACCTTATATTGATATCTATTATTAATTTTGAAAGAAAATTCACACAGTAAAAGAAGGGGTAAAAAAATATTTTAAAAATATGAAAGTTTCATGCGAGATATAGGAAGAAAATGAATGAAAAAAGTTGAAATAAATGCAAACGGTAGTTTTGCATTTCTTATCAAAATAGCGTATTTCATATGGATCCACAAAAGAAGTAACAAGCTGAAATAAAAGTAAAAAAAATATAATAAAGAGGATTGCAAGGAAAGAACAAGAAAGAACTTAATTTGGTAAAAAGACAGATGAAATAAAAGCACAAAAAACTAACAAGTAGGACTAAAATATGATAGAATAAATAATTTATTTTTTTTAACAATATTTTTTATATGATAGTATGTTTTAAGAAAGTAGTTACTGGATTTGGTCCCCAGAGGGATGATTAATTAATTAAAGATAAATTATAGACAGAGACGAAGCTATTTATATATATGAGAAAAGTGAATGGAAAGAGATTTCCATCCACTTTTCCACGATGGCTCAGGACTTTGCAAAAAGCAACTTTCAAAAAATTTTATAATGTGTGGATATTCTTATGATGGGATTGGTGAGCGTTGCATTGTGTAGAGTAATCATTTAAGCCAGCTCATACAGGTTATAAGCCCTGATCCATCGTGTAAGAGACTTCCATCCACTTTTCTCATATATAAATAGCTTCGCCTCTGTGAGACTTCTATAATGTATCCTTGATTAAAATAAAATTTGTTAATAGAACGATTACTATAAACCAATTTGATACAAGCACTTTGATAGACAAATGAATACTGTGTAGTTGCTCCAAAAAATTAATAAATGGTTATTTCATGTTAGACGAAGTTTTTAATGCATATGTTAACGAGAAATTAACTAAGACATAATTAATTATTTATTTATTTAACGCCCTTATGGGCTTTTACAAAATATAAATTTAAAAAAATAACATAAGACAGATATGCAGTTAAAAGGTACTAGTACATATAATAGAATTGTGTAAATTTAGATTACTGTTAAAAGATTCAAGTGCGTATAAAATATTTGTGTAAATTAAGAAGAGAAGTTTAAGTAGTAAGAAGAAAAAGAAAAATTTATTATCCATTTCCATTTAGTTGAGATGTAAACAATTGTACCAACTTTGTCCTATACACAGTTGTATTATCAGCAGCACAGTTATATGTCTGCCGCCTCTGCATGTTCATTTTCTAATGAGTGTAGTCCTGGGATTACGGAGTTTGCTAAAGCATTAATTCTGACATTTCCACTATAACAGAATAATGCACTGTGTCTTGATGACCTCGATGGGGCATATAAGTCGATCAGACTAACTATCTGGGGGCTAGTGATGGGTCCGCTCTGTACTCACTACTACAATGTAGTACTACATTACATTGAAGTGCACACTTCGCACGTTTTGAAGTGTAGTGCACACTACAAACTACAAACACCAAAGTTATTGAAAGTATTAACTTCAAATAGTACACTTCATTTCAAAGCGAATACTACAAAGTACATACACTTCAAAGTTACCGAAAGCATGAGAAACATATTTAAAATAGTGCATTTTTTACGTGAAATTTTTGGGAAGTTGATGTAGATATATGAAGAAATCTCTGGAAACTGTAACAACCCTCCCCCCCATGGTTTGAAAAATTTTGGGACCCATGAAAAAATTTTTGGTACTTTACTTCATTTCGTAGAACTACAATTACTTCACTTCAAGTAGTTTTTACTACAATTGTAGTGTACACTTTGTAGTCTTCAAACTGGTGAACGTGTATGTGTTGTAGTCTTCATTTTGAAATGTAGTTTTTCCCTTCGCTACTGGGGGCAATCAATCATGTTATTTATGATCCTATATACAGAAATATAAGGTCTGTCACGGTACGTCTCACAGACACGTTTAATAGTTGCAGATGACTGAGGAGATATTATATTAATATCAAGTGCTGGGTTAACAGTTGTAACTCAAATGTCGAGGGCAGGACAACCGGAAACTGGAATTCCGGTGCAGCTCGCCACCCTGAAACCGCATAAGGTTTGCCGACAAAGAGCGTTGAGGGCCTTTTGAGCTGTGGGCAATTCCGAGCGTGCCTAATTAATTACCCAGACTATTAAATTCATGCCGGATCGGCGGCAGTTATTAGAATAGTTCGCTCAAATAGTTGACAGTAGAGATGGGCGTTGAATGGACGGACTAGTTGAAATCAACCGTTTACGTCGCGTCGACGCGTCAACGGTTTACGTTTATCGCATGGACTAGTTGAATTCGTAGACGGTGCACGCGGACGCCATGGACGGTGGACAATTTAACGTAGCGCAAAGCAACGAGCGAGAGCAAGACAAAACGTCTCCGTTTATTTCTCTCTCATTCGGCTTGTAGACGCCATAGACGTCACAGACGGCTCGACGGGTAATTTCATTTCAACTCTAAAGTACCTACACGACAATAGAGTGCAGATCAGTGTACACGAATTATGATAGAGACTTGAAATTTGAATGCATTCCTAGGGTGAGATAGACTTAATAAGCTATTATCTATTATTTTTTACTTCATTTATGCGATGTGCACGAAGTTTCGGTGAATTCCCAATTTTGCGCTGTATAAAATAAAACAATTCTGTTTAATTATTTTATTTTTTATTGAACTAATATTTTACTGCTTACACTCGTTATTGTTGTGTATACCTACTTCCTTCTTTATTATATATAAAAATAAGTATATAAAACAATATGTAAAAGCCTATAATGTGCGTAAACAAATAAATAATAAAATATTTATTTTTACATATAAGCACAAGTAGCGGTTTTACGTTCCCAGAAACTATATTCCTTCGAACTTCTTTAAATTTTAAAAATGAACGTAATAAAAATAGCCAACGGTTGAGTCGTCGAGCAGCGTCGCGTCGAACCGTAGACAGTTGACCATCGTCCCGATGTTTAGATAGAACGTCCGCGTAACGAAGTTGACGCGTCAACTAGTTGACGAATTCAACTAGTTGATCGTCTCTTCGATGGACGGACGTGGACGGTCTCGTTTCGTCGACGGTAAATACGTCGACGACCCATCACTAGTTGACAGCTATACCGAGACAGCCAGTTGTCTAGTTTAAGTGCGAAACGCCCGTACAAAAAGAGACAAAAAATAAGAAGCAGAAAGGGGCGGAGATCCACCCCATCCCGGAACCGTTATGAAAGTGTTTACTTCCTTACCAGTTCCTCTCAGCAAATCATCCCGTGAGTTTATTTATTATTGATCAAAGTTTAACTTCGACTTCCATCCCTTTCTGCTCTGTTGGGTTTCGAGTTTAATTAGTATAAAGAATAATGTACATTTCATCAACAATCTAATAAATAAAAAGAAAATTAAATTAGTTATCGAAAATTATCGAATTAAAAGGGTATTGAAAGATTACTAGTATTTGTCGAATTGGACTTAAATAATTGATTTGTATATATATTTTTTATTATTATGACTTTCAATGCTTGTGCTATATCTTTTCACTCTACATTATTACTTTTTTTTGTTTTTAAATTTCTATAATATTATATTTTTCTTATGCTTCTGCTTTTTATATGTTTCCTTTTTACTTTAAATTACATTTATCTTTATATATTTGTATCTGTATTTTAAGTATTTTCATTCCTCTTTATGTCATTATTTTATTTATATGTTTTTTTTTTTTTTTCTTTAAACTATGTATTCTATTAATTTTCACTCTACATATCTGTTGTAAAAGCCCTATAGGGCGTTAATTAATAAACTTAAAAAATACTAATTGTAACTTATTGCTAAAAGAAGATCACAAATCTGTCTACCAAAAAAAAAATATATCACCAACAAGACTCACGCCCGGAACTTTATATTATAATTATCCCATTAATTTTCCCTGTACAAGTTGCGTTACTAATAGGACACGTATTGATTTCCGTTGGAGGCGTCTATCATTTTATTTGTAAATTAATCTCAAATACCTTGTTTGGTATCTGGCTGAGAGCTGATCGGTGCGATAAGTCAAGGTTAATTAATATTTGAATCAAGGTTAATTACAAAATAAGTTTCTTAATCCAGCCAATCTAGTGCTACTTAACAAAATTTCGCATTTCTTATGCAAGTATGTCGCCTTCAGGCCAATTAATAAATAATTAATAATAAATAAAAAAAAATAAAAAATCTGATTAAGGCTCCACACGCAGGCCCTAACAATCTTAAAATAAAATCTTCTGTGTTGTATCAAATGTTTCCAAAAATTAAAATGAAAAAAATAAATTTTCACACGAAGCAAACATATTGTGGTGAGACATAATATCTTTAAATAAAATCACAAAAAAACTATTAAATTCTAAAGATAAAGAACATAAGCTATTCAGGGATATATAAACTCAAGTGCAACGATTGCCCTGCATTTTACATAAGAAAAACAGCTAGGAATATAAATACAAGAATCATTGAACAGAAAAAATGCTTAAAAAGTGTAGGCTATTCAGAATTTGCAATTCATTTGATAGAAAAAAACCACACATTTGCTTAAATAGTATAGGCTACTCAGAATTTGCAATTCATTTGATAGAATAAACCACACATTTGACAATCTTCGGGTATAGATGTACTTCATAGAAACAACATAGGTATGCGTCTCAATAATTTGGAAGTATTAGAAATAAAAAAAACATTAAAAGTAGATAAAATATATTTACTTAGTTAACAACTAGATATGTCGCATAGTCCAATTCTAGATATATTCCCCTTCCAATTAACTGTACCCACCCATACCCGCTCTCTTTCACCCAATCCCCACCACAGTTGACATTCTGTCTCTTTCTTCCCTTATTACTTTGTTGGTTGTTTGCAATTCTGTTTTTGTTTAGTTAAACTGAACCCTGATGAAGACTCAACTGTGAGTTGAAACTAATTAGTGTAAACTCAATAAAGTGGTGTTATACAAATAGTTATATTATTTAAATGAAAAAAATAATTTTTATAATGCAATAGTCACAAACGTATATTTCTATTGCATAATAAAAAGCGGATTGCTTTGAGAATGGAATAAAAAAGTAACCCATAAAAAGCAAATTTTATTATACTCCCTTTTTTTGTAAAATATAACAACAATTAAAGACGAATTAAAACATATAACATAACACTGAACTTGCAGTAATTTAATATATTTCTAAAATGTCAGATGTTTTGAGCTTTGATAAGACACTTCATGCTTTGAAGATTAAATTCTAAAAACATTTGTCAGTCAATTTAGATTTTCGACATTCGTAGTGAAGTACCTATTATGTATACCGATGGAGTAATTCAAATTTAGAAAATATTCCGCGACATTATCAGGCCGCCGTTGCTAGTAATCAAACTTTTCTAATGATTCCAATTTGAAAAAAACAATAAAATTTCTAAAAATCCGAAATTATACTATAATTATTATTTTTTTTAAACGAAAATTTGATAGATCTTCTTGATCGTCGCCATGAGTCTAAAAGGGTTAAAAATCGATCCAAAATTTTTTCATCCGGCAAGCCGGCAAGCAAGCAGAAGCCACGAGTAAAGGAAGTAAAAATGTTAATCAATTAAAAAGAGACTACATTAAGGTCGAAAAATTTTCGTTAACCTACCAAACTAAGTGATGAAATTTTTCATCACGTTTTTGCATAATTGAGGCTCTATTTTACCAATAACAGCTCGGGTTCTGTCCTTGCTATCCTTGGATTATATCGGATGCTACTGATTGGATCATTTCCGGGAATTAGCATAGACCTTTTTCTTCAGAGGCGTTAAATCGCACAATCTGGGCGGCCGATTGCGTCCTCAAAATGAGAAATTACGCGTCCAAGAAACTGAATTATTTCATTTTATTCTTCTTCTTCTTCTTCATCAACCTTCGTCTTTCCACTGCTGGATATAGGCCTCTTCCTTATTTTTCCATTCTTCCCTGTTATTGGCTAATTGTAGCCATTTCTTTCCACCCACAGCGACAATATCATCGGCCCATCTCTTTTGAGGTCTTCCGATGCCTCTTTTATTTTCCCAAGGTCTCCATTTCAGAACTCTGGGAGGCCACCTTGTAGTATCCTGTCTTGCAATGTGACCTGTCCATTGCCATTTTAGCTTCGCTACACGATCCATGATATCCACTACTCTAATTTCGCGCCTAATTTCGTCGTTTCTAATTCTATCTCTTAGGCTTACTCCAAGCATGGACCTCTCCATGGATCGTTGCGTGCATTTGAGCTTTTTTATACTTTTCTTTATAAGGGCCATATTCTCCAATCCATACGTCATCACTGGCAGTATGCACCATTCAAAGGCTTTTCTTTTTAGGCTAATTGGGATCTCTTTGTTCTCGAAGATATGTTTGAGTTTGCCAAAAGCAGCCCAGCTCATTCCTATTCGTCTTGGCAATTCTGCTGTTTGGTTCTCTTTATTCATTTTTATCTTGTGTCCTAGGTATATATATTCATCTACTATTTCAATATTATTACCATTGATTGTGATGACTTTGTCCTCCGGACTCAAAATTTTTGTTTTCTTTATGTTCATCTTGAGACCAACTTTGCTCGAAGCTTCGTGTAGTTCTTTTAGCATTATACTTAGTTCTTTTTTTTTATTAATTAAGTCTAAAGCATCACCCAAAAGAAAAAATAAGTTTGCATTAAATATTTGGTGACACGAGTATCATTCTTACCATATTTGTAGTGTATGTTCACAATGACATGGGCCACTCAATCACGCTTCGATGCATTTTTGTTAATGGTATAGCTTATATCAGCAAAATATCTCATACAAAGTCTCAAACCCTGAAAGATATGAAAATATAACGATATTTAAAATAACGTTTCAATGTGGATCACCTTTATTTGGTCACATTGATACACGATGCAATTACGAAAAAAGAAAATTCCAATTTGAATTGGAAGGTTTTTATCGTTTTACTTGACTTGTTTTAAATGGAATGAATTTTTCATATTAGATATAAGTAACAGTAATGATAGTCCAACGTTTTGCAAAAAAGATGTCAGAAATATAGAAAAAAAAATGCAAATTTTGATGTCGCATATCTTCTTAACTATTGATATGAGGTCATGGTTGCTTGAACATATTTGGCTCATAATCAAGGCATGAATCCATCTGTAAAGTATTGTGGACTAGTTCTGTTACTTCAGGGTTACTTGTTCAGGGTTATTTGGAAAACATTAATAACCTCACAGGACTATATTCTTGCCGTATTTATGAGTCGAAAATGTTCCAGCTATCATCACCTAATATCAATAGATAGTTATAGAGATACGCGCCAACAAAGTTTGCATTCTTTTTAAATATTTTTGACTTATTTTTTGTAAAACATTGGACTATCATTACAGTAATATATATCGATTACGAAAAATTCATTCGTTTCAATGCAAGTTAAATAAAGTTAATTATCTGCAAGACATACGTTGAACTGCCCTGAACTAATTCAAATGGTTTCGCATAAAATACCAACACGAGCGAGACAACACGAAGTGAGCTTTGTAGGACACAGAAATAACTACGCCGTAAATTCGCCTATAACACGATTGCCCCGGCAAGGTAACAAGTTGAATTTCGTTGACATTTTTCACTGTAGGAGTACACCTTAATTGAATACGTAGATTCAGAATATTTTAAGTATGTTCAAATTTTTGAAGAGTGCAATACTCGATATTGTCCCCAGAAGGACATCAATAATCAAGATACAGATATGTTTATTATAGATGTCTCATAAAGACAAACCTTTTTTTAATATGGAAAATAGGTATGAAAGTTTTTTTTTGGTCTACAGGTCGTAAGCCCAATCAAAAGAAAGATTTTCATAGCTACTTTTCCAAGTAATATCTTTTATTTCTGTCGAGTTTTTTACGAAGAATTGTACAATCACTTTTAATATGCTCATTTTTTTCTCTAATGTCGATTGATTTTCGACACATAGTTTTTTAAAGAAAATTACGAAAGTATCTACCTACAATATTTTATTTGAAAGTAACGAAAACCTACTCATCATAATTGAAGGCAATATTTGAATTATTTCAGCAGACAATATATTTCAGAATATTTTTGAGTTTGTTCAAATCTTTCAGAATGGTAGTACTGGATTTCATGTCACAGAGACATCATTAATTAATTAATGTATGTTATAGATGTCTCACAGAGACGAAACTGTATTTTATTATTATTATTATGGGAAAGTAGGTATAGAAGTCATATATGGTGTATATCGGACTTACGACCGATCGTATGGTATATACAACTTTCAAAAATGAGTAAGACATGGTATATTCTATCATGGTGGAAATAGCGAACGTTACACATGTGTAAAGTGATCACTTAAGCCTACCATACGATCGGTCGTATATACACCATAAATGATTTCTATACCTACTTTCCCATAATAATAATAAAATACAGTTTCGTCTCTGTGAGACATCCATAACATACATTAATTGACAATATATTTGTTTATCGCAGGTTTTTCTGGTAAAATATGCTACTAGTTTATTAATGATTAACATATCGCACCCCTAGTTTAATTTATTAATAATTTTTAATAGGTATATGATATTTCGAGACAATGCTATTTTTAGTCGATATCGTCTCCAATTTTATAAATATTTAGTTGAAATGTATTAACACTCGTATGGTATTAGAAACAGAAGACAAAGGCTGTCACGCAAAAATAATTGGTTACAAGTTATACACCAAATTAATTTAAAAATCGTTAATTGATCCCACTCGAAGAGAAAACCTGTGGATTTTTTGGAAAAAATATAAATTTTTCTCTAATATTTTCAAGACTCTCTTAAATATTTTTTACTCTTGTTATTTATTTATGTAGTTATAATAATACTGTTAATAATGAGTCATCTAAAAAAATATTGATGAAAAAATTTTTTTGTCTAGTCATAGAGAAATATATTTAAAAAAAACTGTCTCTCTCCTGAACTTTCCTTCTCATATTTTACTCAAGAAAATATTACATTAATAATAAAAATTATGGTGCATAATAGGAAAAATATAATGATTTACTAGACAAATTCTTTGATTTCTTTCTGAGAATTGAAGCTTTGCATCCAATAACCTCAGAAAGTCATTTTCGACATTTCTTAGTTTAAGACTAGGGGAGCGATGTTGTTAGATTATTAATGATGAATGAAATAAAATACAGTGTGTATCATTTTTATCTTCCACAAAATAAATTAAAACTGTCAGAACTTGAGTCAGATGACGTTTGAAGAGACAAAACAAAACAAATGTTTAATCTTTGACTGAGATTTGTTGTGAATCGCGATCAACCAAGGAGACGTTTCCCCTTGGTCACAATGATCTTTAATATGAAGAGAAGTGTTCCTCTCTCATAGCAACTTATTACACAAAATTTGATCCTTTTATACGGATTTGAAGGGGATATTCTCTTTGTCGCAGATATCACCAAAGTCACTATATATATAAAAAGAAACCCGTGTTTCCCTATCCGCCAAGTTTTCTCCACAACCAGATACTACCACCCCCTGGTGGTTATGGTGGTGGATAGCCCTTGGTGTCCCATTAAGAATGTGCGAGTTTGGTGGGGGTGGCTGAGCGTGGGTGGGAGTGGGTGACGAAAATATGCATTCTAGCACATTGTTTTGTTATGGGAAGGCCGTAAACGCTTCAGATTGTTTTAAAATAGGCGCGCTGACTGTGTCGGTGAGTCAAGAAGGTTCTGGGAAAACCTGCTCTAGAAAATTCTGAAAGGAGAAGGTTCTAGAAAATTCCCGAAAGTTCTATAAGGTTCTAAACTGAGTGGCGGAATGGGTCAGTGTGTCTAGAAGGTTCCTGTATATTCGAATTTCTTGGAAGTTCTGGAAGGAGAATGTACTAGAAGGTTGGCGAAAGTTCTATGACGATCCAAACAGTGTTCTAAAAATCTACGCGTGCGAAGCCGCGCGGGCACAGCTAGTAATTTGTAAAACATTAGAAATTAAAGAAATGCTTCTACTTCCATACTTTTATTGTAATGTCAAATTACAGAAGAAAAATATAAACTAAAAAATAAGTATAACAAATAATGCCGCATTCCTTCCTTGTAAATCCACAGATGTCGCCCTCGGGCGTACTAATCGCAATTACTGACAAACAGTGCAAATAATTTTGGCCTGACGCAAAGAGGTCGCTCGAATAACAACCACATATACACGAGGTGATGTGACGTCATTTGACATATATATAATACGCGTCTCCGTCTGATGGAATCTTTCCTCACAGCTGTACCTTAAAGCATTTCAGTAAAGATGAGCGGAACTTAGTAACTGAATCCAAATACACGAAGACTTGGGTAGAGACAGGTCGCTTTCCTTTAGTCAGCTTAATTATAACGGACAAATTAACCCTATCCGGTAATAACCTTGCGCGCCGCACCGCACTAATTATTATACGAAGTAACCAACTCCAGGGTTAATACGCCCGCTTCTGTAATACATAAAAATAGTGTTTATAACAGAATCTTGTTGGAAAATTACTTTATCTAAATTAATAATTATTCCTCTGTGGACAAAATCCAGTAGTTATGTTCTCAGAATATACATATGAAAAAATTGTTAATTATATATTTATTCAGCAAGTACCTACTCCAAAAATAATTAACACATAAATATTAATAGAAATTGTGCGAAAAAGGAAATATTTTATATCATTTTATAGACTTTGTCTTTTATCTGTTGTATTTTCACCTTGCGAGCGCTTTTCCACTTCGCTATTCACTTTTTTAAAATACCAAAGATAAGCTAATATTACTTTTTGCATAGCTTATTTCTTTAACGTGGAGAACTTGAGAAATTTGTTCGCCAGCAATACATGTCAAAGCCGGAGGGTATATTCGTCAATTTTCTTTCGAAGGTTACTGGCTAAGCTACGAGGCATACAAAGTGTCTAATTAATTGTGCTTTTCTGTGTCTTGGTACAGGTATATTGCTATAAGGTGTCTATCTTGTGCTGATGACGAATTGATTTACTTAAACTATTTATGCTGAATGTATATTATGTGCATTTTATTTTAGCGAATTGATATGTCTCGCGATTATACGCGTCCACAAAACTAATTTCGGTGATCGTGCTTTCGCTGGACCAAAGTTATGGAACAAACTTCCTAATTAAACCGAGACAAATAGACAACTTACCACAGTTCAAAAAACAACTTAAGACGCATTTATTTAGACAATCCTATAAAAACCTAAAGAATCTGACTATAACAACAATAGCTAATGTTTTCCACTTCTAGTGTGTAGATACTCCGCGAAAACACCTAATTCTTTCTGGCACTCCCAACTATTATAGTATTAAACTTTAATTCCATTTCTTGCTTGCCACCTATTGAATAAGTAATAGTAAATAAGTTTTTTTAGCAGTAAGTTGTTTTGTAAGATAATTTTCCATGTATAGCGCTCTTGAGGTGAGTATTCGCGAAAACGGTACTATATAAATTATCCAAATATTATTATTATTTTGTTTTGTAAAATGTCTCCACATGCCTTTAACAATTATTATCATAGAAACGTTGCATGAGATGAAAAAAGGAGAAGCATTTTGGGTGAATTTCAGTATAGAAATTACAACAACAAGCTTCTTCTTAACCTTCTTCTGCTTGTGTTAGGACTATGTCCTGTTATTTTTCGATTCCTGCTCGTGGGATACGGATGTCCAGCTGTACCTCCATCAATGTGGTTGTCTACTGCCTGCTGGTAGGTCGTTCTTCGCTATTCTTACTGCTTTTGTCCAATCCGCTCTGTCCACATAGTCTCTCCGATATCTTATTTTATTTCTTCCCCATCGCACGACATCTTCGACATTGCAGATCTTTAGAATTTCGGAGATTCATACTCTATCTCTGACGGTTTACTCCCGCGATAATATCATTCTAACTGGCAAATTTAAGTCATAGCTGCGTAATACCTTTTTCATCCGAAAGTTTGCTCTAGCTTTATACGATTCTATACGACAACTAAGTTCCATGGTGTCCTGGTTTTCATTTCATCTGCATGCATCCCAGGGAGGCAATTTAATCTACTCTTACTAGTGTAATTCTATGTATGTTTAAGCTACCATCATACATTTTGTTTAGTTTGCTATTAGGCCATCACTGAAATTATTGCTGAACACAACACCAACAGGGAGCAGCGGCTCGGGTAGGTTAAAATACAAAACACAGGTGGAAAATTCTTAAGGTGAAATTCCATGTCCCACCGAGGATCATAAAGCCAACAGTTATTATGACGATATCTCTAACAATTAAATATTCAAATACAATATCAAGTTTCGCAAAGCACAAGTTTTGACATGCGCCAACGTTTCTGCGATTGTAATGATTCTAATTAATATTAATTATTCTCAAATTCAAATATTTTCTCTTACTCGTGCATTTTCAAATGTTGGTAATTATAAATAAAGGTTTCCAAGACAAATATCAGCTCAGTAAGCTGATTTTTCACACATGTGCTATTTAACGCAGGGTGGGGCCTGTGAAACATGATGAGGACAGCAGTGGAGCACTTATATGGAGCCGTTTTTGTGGTGTTAACAACTTGGGCTTTTCGTCTCCTTCCCTGCAATCTGGACGGACCCTTCTGCTACGGGGTCTAAATTAAAATGTCACCCTATATCACAAGCCCTCCTTCATATTTCACCCCGACACTTAACACCGTCAAAAATTTATTTGATACACTTCATTTACCTTGCGTTGACATTAATTTTAAAAGGTTTATTTTTAAGTTTGCACACATCGTAACGTCTGCGCATTCGATAGGCTATCCTAAAATGTTCTTTAAATTCTTTAATCAAAAATCTTAATATTAACATATATATATATATATGTTAATATTAAGATTTTTGCGGGTAAAAGATGAAGGATTATTTAGGATAACCCGCGTATTGTAGTTGGATCCTTGGATCTCGACTTCTGGAGTGAACGGGTGTGCTTGCCATCAATTCAAAACAGAACTCGAAATACAAGGCGCAAAAATCCCTTTGAAAATGGCCAGTGCTATCTGTCCGAAACGTTGGGTACAATATAACAGTCTTTCTCAAGTCTACAATACGCGGGTTATCCTAGAAAATAATCCTTCATATATATATATATATAGGGGTGGTAATGGGGAGGTTATGGGTGGTATTTGAATGTTAATTATGTTTTTATTATTTATTTTATAGTTATGAATTTTTAAGTTTTCTACTCCTACCCCCATCACCTCCATTACATACACCCAACTCCCTTAAAAACTGTCTGTAATTTTCTTTCATTTAGTTGTATTTATGTTATTGATAATGAGAGTTATCTTGAAAACGTTCTAATAGTGAAAAAAAACAGTGTTTTTCAATTCGATTCATATATAAGCTAAGCTACCGTCGAAGAGTTTATAGCGTTTTAAGGCCTCTTTTGATTTCAAATAATATATTAACCAGAGAGCGAGTTTTGAACCCCACGAATTGAATGCACCAGACAATTTATTCAAGCGTTTTTCGCTCTAACATTTGCAGGATCTTGTAAACATAACTGCTCGTAGGGAATAACGTTCTTTGTTCGCTCGTCTTTAAAATGAGGTAACAATAGCGAGGCCAGGAAATGTCGCGAGGACAACCGACGGAAGCGCTCGAACAGTCGACCGCTTTATAACAATTTACGTATCGAGGGGAGACATGCAGTCGACCGTGTCGGACATAAACAACAAACGAGTACGCGATAAAGGCGCAATTACAGGCCGTCGATCAGCCATCGGATACAAATCGACATGAATTGAACGCTTTGACTTGAAATGTAACCCCAACATCGACATATTTCATATGACACAACCTCAGTTTAAGAGAGAAATTATACTACTCATGACCGAAAATAATTTGAGCGTGTAAGACGGACCCTTCGGAAATCAACCTAAACAAAAAAAATTATTGCCACAAAAATTATACCTCGTACTCAAGAAGTCGAATTAATTAAATCGTTTAGTCAGCATATACTGCAATATAAGAAAAAAACGTTTAATTTGAACTTCGTTCGTCTTATAGTCGCATATTTTACTATACTTATATTGTATAATGTATTAATGTTTTACTGTAAAATGTAACTGTACTAATCACCTTGTCTTAAATGATTATCCACTAGGGTCATTTTAACCTGTCAATAGTCTTTAAATTAAAAAAATAAAATTTAAACAAATGTTGATAATACATTATTTATACAGGAAACATATTGTAAAGCGTTGCTAAAAAGAATATACGCACTGTCCGAACCCCTAGTATATATCACTTAGAACAAATCTACAATTATCTACAACCTTCGGCAAACGTCTACAAACACCATGTACAACCGAAAAGCAATGATGCATCCTTCTCAACACAATAATAATCTGTAAAGTACGAAAATACCAGGATTTTCGGGCATAAATACGGACAGTTCGACTCAGTGCGAAGTACGCGCGAGCCGCGAGACGACGCCCTGGGTGGCCAGTCATGAATTGAAGGGCGACAGATATCAAGCGAAATAATCGAGCGAAGTACCTAATTGGCGAAATAAATACATGCGATAAATACTACGTGCGAGAATCGGATGGAATGTTCAGGTGAATGTTAAATATAAGTTACTCAGAGATAATAAAGTGTTCATTTACGAGTGATATATTGCGAAGCAGTGTATTTTAAGTTTAATTAATTTTAAGTGACTTTGTACATTTAATAGTCAATTTATCATTAATTAATAAATTTCGAGTATTTTCATTCATTCCTCGTGGTCACGACACGTGACAATATAGTCGCCACAGAAAATCACCCCAGAAAAATAAAGCATTTCTTACATTTGCGGGCGGTAGTATTGTGAGCAAAAGGGAAATACATTTAGACGGATAGCGAGCTGGATGAGCGCGCCATATTAATTCATTCTCACTTGACATTGACGAAGATTTCTTTCCTTCTCTTCATAGCAGAAAGCGTATATTTAGTTAAATGAACCATCTTTCATATAAATTTATCACTTTAAACTGCAACAAAAAAACGCTAACTTGTCTTTTGTGTATCTAACCTTCGCTGTATGAGGTACGTTTATACAGAATGCGTAGTGTGTTCGACAATTCAAAGATTGATGAATCCGTTTTTTCTGAATTTTTAAATCATTTATTAGAAAATGATCACGATTTTGATAAAAATTCAGGACTTTCTATTTTACACATAAATAATCGAATAACTTAGAATCTTTAGAAATTAGTAAAGCATGTAAAAGTAAGCAAATACTAAACCAATAATTTTGTGTAATCAAGAACTTTAGCCAAAAAAATATTTAAAAATAATTTTTTCAATAATTTATTAAACCAAAAAACATCAAAAACATAATATTTTGACATATGTAAAACATCTTGACGATGGAATGGTTTTTCCGCAACACGTAGGTGTAATTAATGAATATAGGTAGTTTAAAACAAATAATAAAATTTTTTTAAACGTCAATCTACAAACTTGTTCAACCAATTGAAAAGTTAAATAAATAAAAAATAAAAATGTGTTTTAATTTTAATACTGCTGTAATTTGGACGCAAAAGTCCTTCTCATCAAAAGGTGTTAATAGCAACATAATTAAATCCAATCGATTAACTGTCTACTCAGGCAGGGAAGTGTGGTGTGAAAAGAGAGGGTAGTATTTGGAATATTAAATAGAGGAAATCTTAAATATTCATTGGCGTAGCTACAACAATACGGCTATCGTGGGATGGTGGCCCGAAACTTCCACTCCCCTGCAATTCTTTTAGGTCTCGTTCAGACTCGCGGGAATCGTACGATTGCAAACTGCACGTTTCAAAACGCGCGATTTGTGTCATGTGTTCAGACAGCCGTGGTTAAGAAGCGATTTGTGTGCTCGCGCGAATAATAAACGTCAGTTTGACAGCTCCGGTGCCGTTCTCCATCTTTGAAAATTGAATAAATTCGCTCATTACTTTGTGAACGACGGCCATGTTCCATGGAAAAACACAAAAATATCATTCGGTCAGTTCATTTTTGGTGAATAAATACCTACTTACCTAAAATACTCTTTTTTTCCAACGTGTTTTCACCATTTTCAAATATCTCCACCAACTCCTGCCAAGCTTGGTTCTTGGCAATTTTATTTGAGTAATCCTCACATTGAAGATCCCATATTGCAGGTCTTTTCTCCACTTCATCAACAAAAATTTCAGTGTCCAAGCGATCCATAACGAGCTTCTAACCGCTAGAAAATAGAATCGCGCGGTGATTCTATTTTCTAGCGGTTGAGTGGCGGGCACCTCTGAACGATTTCATACAAACCTACATAAATAAGACCCGCACGGATTCCACACGATTCTGAAACCGCGTGGTTCCCGCTGTGTCTGAACAAGCCCTTAATGTTGTACGCGATTGTCGAAACCTTTTCCAGCACTACTAAGGACGAATAATTATTAAAATTAACCACACCAAGAAATTATATACAACGTTATACAAGAGTTATACAACGGAAAAACTATTTAACTTGACACCCTTTGCTGCTTTTTTCCAAAATATCTTGTTGACCTTTTTGGGGACTGGGTATCGCGGCCAAATTCAAATCAGTTTAAGAATGTTCTTAGGTTTTCACGGACACTCAGAATCTTCTGGTTTGCGTCTTCTGGGGTATAATGCCGTGTTTTTACGAGCTTTCTGGCCGACGTTTCGGATCCCATTGCTGGGTCCATCATCAGGGCACATGTGTTGTGATTTTTTCCAATATCGTAGAGTCTACGATACTCTGAGTACTCTACGTGCTGCTAGACCGCATAATCTGCCACTTCAAGTGCATCACCTCTATATAGCTTTGACTTTTTTACTAACTCCCTTATTGGCTACATATCATACGTGATTAAGTATTGGCTTGCAATACCGTGTCGAAACCTTGGTGTTTCTGTGTTTATGTGTTACGTGGCAATACCGTGTCGGATTCATGTGTTGTTTGTATGTTTCATCTATTGTCTTATCACTATCTCTGCGGAATCTGAGACGAGATTGGCTTTGTAGCGCAGGGTACCAAGATGTTTTCCAGAAAGGCGACAATGATGTCAGAAAGGTCGCAAAAACACGGCATAATACCCCAGAAAACACAAACTAGAATATTTTACTTACTATTTGTTGTTGTTTGGTTTTTGAATAATAGCCATATGACAGCTAACAAATTATTTCAAACTCAGCACATTCTCGCTACAGGAGAAAATTCTAGAATTAGTTCTACTTGTTGGGATGTTGAATAGAGGGTATGATCGTGATACATATGGAAATTTATATACGAAAAAGGGAGTGGGCAGTTAATTGGTTTCGACAGATTTTGCATAAATTAAAGATGTCTAGTGTTGTCCACCTGTTTTTAAATTCCTGTTCAGGAAAATATAACCAAATTTTTTTGTCTAAAACAGTTTACTCGAGATACAGAACCGGATTCTATATGAAGGGTATATAGCAAAGGCAGCAGTATCCAAAAAAATATATTTAAAAAATTTTAAATGCAGCCACTGATAATAACTAATTTAGAATGTACTGAATTCGAGATTTAAAATGAAATATATCTCTAGCGCTCTATCATTTTTTCAAATTACAAATTTGCATTGGAAATATATCAGGGGAGGGGATTTTTTTTTATATATGTTAAATATAAACAGTAAAATGAGGTAGCAATTATTTTTTAAAACTTATTTTCAATAAGATGTAGGTTTCCTCACATCCAGAAAAAAAACTTTTTGCGTAGTGCCACGTTTTTTGCATTTATCTCAGCGATACCTCAGTGGAATATTGCTACCTTAGTTTTTATACTCCTCGTTTGGATGAGTTACAAGTCGAGTGAAAACTTTTCGTCGTATTTTCAAAGTTTCATTTTTTAATATAAACTGCCGTGTCCTCCCGTACTCCTACTCCTGCAGAATCAATTATTCCCGCATCCTGGAATACTGCAGGCTTGCTGGAAGAGTACTCCGTGACAATGTTGTCTCGTATAAAGGAGTCTCGTCTCAAAGAGTGTTGTTCCTCGTCTGCAGCTCTTTCTGGCTGAAGTCCATTCACGGAGACGCGCACAGTTGGCAATACGGTAAGTGCACCAGTCTGAGTGACTTTTCTACGGTACTTACGTGCGGAAATTTATAGACGTACCACTATAACTTGGCGTGCGAGGGAGGGCGCCCCCATCGCGTAACATAAGTTGTCAGGGTGTAAATTATATATAAATAGATTACTTGTCTAAGACCACTAATGAGTAATAGTTTAAGTGTATTACACCCTGTTAAATATAAAGGCCAAATAATGAACAATCTCGAAAATTTAGAAATACAAAAAATTTGTAATTTTAATAAAACTCTAATCAATAACATAAGCGGCTGACATTTTTGCTGATAGTATAACTGTTTATAGGATAAAGCTGATACAATTGTTTACATCCCAACGAAATGGAAATGGACAATAAATCTTTCCATTTTACCTTTAACTATTATTATTTGTACCTTTAACTTTATTATTATTTTACCTTATGTTTTTATGTTTTTTTTATGTTTTTCTTATGTTTTTCTGTATTATTATTATTATTATTACCTTTAAACTATTATTATTGTAACATTTAATTATTTATATTATTAATTTAACTGTCTTATGTTATTTTTAAAAAAAATTATTCTGTATATTGTAAAAGCCCATAAGGGCGTTAAATAAATAAATAATAAAAAAAATAAAAATAAAAATAATAATAAAATAATATTTCAAAATTCTTCACCGCTTCTTACTTTATTCCCATTAACTCAAACCCCACCCCCAGCTAACCCCCTTCCCCCAAACATTACTCCACCCACCTCTATCAGTACCTTAGATAATTAATTTTACTCTTATGCTTCAGTTTATATCATCACCCGTTGATGACAACATCGGTAGTTGTCGGAACTAGTTGTGTAGTCTTAAACTCATTAGTGGTCATAGACAAGTAATCTATTTGTATATAATTATAATGTCATTCCACAAAGTTAACGCCAATTCAATAAATAATATAGGGTGTAAATTTATTACATAATGTACAGAATGTCCGGTGACCGGTGTCGTATTAAATACAGAAATTTGGTCGGGCAGCACTAAAGAAACCATGCAATAATGACGGCCGTTCTATCTGTCAAACTGTCAGACGGTAATATCGATCCATTATTCGCTTTTTCAGCTTCGCAAAACTTTAATACTTCATTGGCAAGTGGCACCATCCCGGACTGTTTAGGATGTTTTGGACATAATAATTCAGTGTATATTGGTAATCAAGATGTCGCAGCTCCCGACCAAATACAAAATTGAACTAAATTACAGGGCGAGGGGTTACCGCCGGGTGCGGACGGGGCGGGTTTTAGTTCAAAATTTGCCGCACGCCAAGTTACGTTGGGAAATAGTGCCAGTAACCAATGTCTAAAAACAAATAAACTTATTTTTAATGTAAATAAAATAAAATAAATTAAATGCGATTTTGTGATATATTTTACCCGAGCAGCTTCTGAAAAATCATATTTCACATTAAAAATACGAATTTCGATCAATCATCGATTGAGCGCTTAAATAAATTATTTCATTCCCCATCCTGAAAGCAGAAACCGGACGGAAAAGTGTTTTTCTTGGATTCAGAAATACCGTGTATTTGAAGGCTGTTTTAACGTAGAAGGAAATTGAAAATTATTGCTTCTGAACGTAGTTTATTTTCAATCGCTCGCTCTACCGGAAATAAAACTGTATCGCTTTTGATGTTAAAATTAATGGTTGTTGGAAGAGGGTGGCTTTTAATTCTAAGACTAAATGATAATGCATTACAATCATTTGTGTTACTGTTCCGCGTAGGCTTTCACTTGTATGAATAGAATTCAAAGCACTTTGTTTGGTTTGAAAGGATTTTCACTTTGGGTGGTAGTTTTACTTTAAAAATAAATGTAAGCTTAAAAAGATTACCGTTGTTATAAAACAGGGATAAAAAGCTTTATTGTTTGCGTAGCTACAAAGTTTTAAAATAATGAGCGACCCATGTACGTTGCAGGTAATATTTCAACCTTTATCATTAGCGCTTTGATTATCCTATCACAAAGTACCTCTTCGTGTTCATCATCAGAATGTTAACGTTCAGTAGATTGACCATAGTAATGCCTCAGCTTCTTCTTCCCCGACTTCCAGCAGTCTCTCCTTGCATTAAGAGACGCAAGATCTGATTCGTTTGAAGCATTTGAAATGAAATTAATTTGAAGCATTCACTGAAGTGTTTGAAATATGGTTGCTATAATGCTGCGCATACCGTGGATAGACATGTTCAGCTCAAATGTGCTACAGAGAGCCAGAACTGAGAGAGTTGTTAACAAATATCAAAGTCCGAAAGATCTAAAGGCTTGGTGTTCCTGACGGGAACGCGCAAAATAGGGGATGATTGCACCGTCCTAGGTCGGGTCAACCTGATGGCACTGATCTTTTAAGCCAGTTCATACAGGTCACAAGGCCTGGGAAGCTCTATAAAGACTTCCATCCACGCTTCCATATAAAGCTTCATCCCTGTGAAACTTCTATTATTCATCTTAATTAATTATTAAGTTATTTTCTAAATTGCAACAAAAAAATGTACTTTCACAATATCACTTATTCAGCTAATTAGTAAATCTAAAAAAAATTGATTCCAATGTAATATATATATATTTCTTTGTTAATGATAATTTGTAAATTAGACTCTGTAAAAAAAGACACCTACTAATAAACACTACTCGAGTTAATTAGTAGGAACTACTCGAGTAAAGTTATAACAGTGTTTAATTTACTATCAAGTTATGAAACTCTAAAATGTTGACACCGATTTTATCAACTTACAACGATACTTAGCTGTAAACCCGTCAAAAATGATGGAACAATGGTTTGCTAAGTATACTAGGACTATTTTTAGTATATTTTTGGCGGTCCACGGAGAGGCGACGGTAGCAACACATATTAGGCAGCCGGTTTGGGTTTACGGACGTTTCACAATTACGGACCTTGCACAAAGTGACGGACGGACAGACGGTACTTTAATTATAAAATTTCGCAAAAAAAATTGCTTGTTACCTGCTAAGTTTCGCTTGTCAAACGAAATTTCTCAACTTCTGTAAATAGTAGCGTATATCGTAACTTAATCATTTAAAACTCTCTACTGGTAAAATTCCGTGTTCGAATAATAATTTTTTTTTATTTTTGAAATAGATTTTCACGTAAAGTAAAACCTACCCAAAAATTTGTTCAAATTTATATGTTTATAATTTCGTATTCAAAATTATTTGTTGTTTGCCAGTACAATTAGAATTGACCAATTTATACACTCACAGACAGATTCAATATATACTCACAAAGGAATTCAACGGAGCGTCAAATCCTTTCATTCATCATTAATTCATATTTATACAAATATCGAAGGTCCCTTGATCATTTGACTACGAGTACCATTTATTCCAAATTAATTTAACATGAATTTCGAATGAGGTGTCCGAATTATATCGAACACGATATTTAATTAAATGTTCTCCTATATAGTTTGATATCACAAAATGTGTCAAACAGGGTTGCGAAATGTTGTCTATAGGACTGTTTATCTTTTATATAGATAATTGTGTGAAAATGAGCGATTTTTTCTATGCTTTTATGTGTATATACGCGGATGACGCAGTATTAATAGTAAATATCGAACAAGACTTACAGAGTCTAGTAAGCAGGATGTACGATGTACTTATTATGAATATGAACAAGTCAAAAGTGATAGTATTCGAGAGGGAGGAAAGTAAGACAACGTGTGAAATACTAGTAGGTAATGAATGTTTGGAACACGCAGACATATTTGTGTGTTTCGGAAGTGTTTTCGATAAAAGATGGAAGGCTTAGAAGGATATCGAGAGGAGAGTGACTGTAAGGAACAAGATGAACGGTGCTTTGAATGCAATACTTTCTAATAAAAACATGTCAGATGAGGCCGCTATTGCGGCACACTTTGGAATTCTAGTACCAACACAAACCCTTAGACGTATAAAAGATTACAAATTAGATAATAATACAAAGCTGATCGAAGCATAGTGATTAGAATTAAAAAAGGATCATTCAGATAGTTTGGGCATGTTGAATGAATGAATGAGGAAAGAATGGTAAGATGGATGTATGACCAAAGTGTTGACGGTACCAGAGGGCGGCCTCAAAAGACTTAACCAGATATTGGAAGATGGTCCTGTTAGAAGCCTCAACAATCGCCGAGCTTGGATGCGAAGAAGTATGAATGTGAATGAGGAGAGAGTTTTGCTCCAGAACAGAAGAATATGGTGCTCCATCCTTTCTGCCTATCCTCGTGGGAAACGGTGCGATGGTAAATGAATTAGTTAATTCTCCTACATCCACAAAACTAAGTATTCCAGTAAATATGTCACTGATTACTTTTCACTTATAAATATAAAACGCAATATCTATACACTAGTAGTAAGACTGTTATACTAATAAAATTAGTTAATGCATTAAAAGTTTTTAGCCTTTTTAAGTTTTATTGTGTAAGACAATAGGACAGTTTTTTTTTATATACATACTTATATATTTTCATGATTTTTGTCTCATTTTGTGTATGTTTGCTGTATTTGTTATTTTTAATAATTACATCTACAACTTTTTATTTTCACAAATACATAGATTGAGATATCTCTTGATTTATTATATTAGGTCCTTACATATGAAATTGGCGTTTAGTATGGGAGGAACATAAAGCCGATTTTTTTTTATTATAATATATTTATTAAATCAAAGTATGTACCATTGCTATCTATGCACTTTTGCCATCTCATAGGTAGTTCATCGATCCCTTTACTAAAAAAACCATTCGGACGGGAATCAATAAAATCTTTGAAGGCGGTTTGGACTGCCCCATCGGAGTTGAATTTTTTCCTTTGCAAGAAGTTATCCAAATTTCGAAAAAAATGGTAATCTATTGGGGCAAGGTCCGGAGAGTACGGTGGATGTCTTAGACATTCCAATTGAAGCTCCTCTAATTTGGTAGCCGTCTGTTGTGCAGTGTGTGGTCTAGCGTTATCATGAAGCAGCAGTGGCCTAGAGCGATTAACCAGCCTCGGTTGTTTAGCAGCTAGCTTTTCCATCATGGTTTGCAGTTGCTGACAATAGACATCTGCCGTAATCGTCTGGCCAGATTTAAGAAAGCTGTAGTGAACGACACCAGCACTAGTCCACCAAACGCTCACAAGTAACTTTTTTGGAGTCAATTTTCGCTTGGGGCATGGTTTGGCTGGTTCGGCAGGGTTCAGCCATTGCGATGAGCGCTTCCGATTATCGTACAGGATCCACTTTTCATCACAGGTAATGATTCGATTTAAAATCCCTTCATTATTGTGCCGGTTGAGTAATGCAACGCAGCAGTCAACGCGCGTTTGTTGATTTGCTTCACTCAATTCGTGAGGTACCCACCTTTCAAGCTTTTTCACCTTACCAATTTGCTTCAAGTGGATTAAAACAGTTTTATCACTAACACCGCAGCCTGCAGCTAACTCGGATGTGGTTTGCGATGGATCCGCTTCCACAATAGTCTTCAATTCTTCATTATCAACTTTGGTCTCCGGCCGTCCACGGGGCTTGTTCTGCAGGTCGAAATTTCCAGAACGAAAACGTTGGAACCAAAAACGCACTGTGTTTTCTTTTGCGGCACCGTCGCCATACACATCATTAATCCTTCGAGCCGTTTCTGCAGCACTGGTGCCACGGTGGAACTCGTACTCGTAAATAACGCGATATTTCAAGTTTTTCATTTTGTAAACTGAGTGTCGCAAAGAAAAAAACAATTGAGGAAAAAACAAATGAATTATAATTTTCAAAACACAAATACATGAGTAAATAGCTGTATAAATTTGGATTTGGAATTCCTAACCAAAGAGAAGATATTTGAGATCAAATTTGCCAGTACGGCAAAACGCCAATTTCATATGTAAGGACCTAATATTTACCTTGAAAGTAACTGAGAAAAAAATACTTTATAATGCGGGATAGAATTGTACTTGATCAATTTTATCTAATTAAATTACGGAACAATTCGTGTTCATTGATTATTATTTACAAATCGTTTGAAGGAAAAAATATATATGTTTTATTTCATGACTTTTCTATCAAATCTACATAAAACTTAACTTTATCTACGCAAATATGCGTCTATGAGTCTACATACAACATTTTTTTAAGTATGCGACCTGTATAATTATTTGTCTGGGAATTTACAGTAAATTTATAATAATAAAACTGATAATAATACATACAAGAAATTTAATACCAATAATCTTGATTACTGAGAAATATACGATCTTGCAGTGTACCTTCTCATCTATAATATATGCTTGATCATTCCTTGTATTATTGTGTAATCATATTTTTTTATGGCTCTTAATCGCAATGTTCTTTTAGCATTACATTAACTGTATTTAAAATAGATATTGAGGGAATTTAATAGCAATAACAATACATTTTTGTCGTTACGTATGATGTAAATGGAGGCTTGATGTTATTGGCGAAATTATAAAATAAAAATCATTTTTATTTATTGCTTCATATCATATTTACTTATTTTGGATGTATAAGGTTACTCGGGGTGTGATGTTCTTTTAGCATTACATTAACTGTATTTAAAATAGATACTGAGGGAATTTAATAGCAATAACAATACATTTTTGTCATTGCGTATGATGTAAATGGAGGCTTGATGTTATTGGCGAAATTATAAAATAAAAATCATTATTATTTATTGCTTCATATCATATTTACTTATTTTGGATGTATAAAGTTACTCGGGGTGTGAAAAATAGACATTGTTAAGGCTGACAATAGAAGATAATCTTTTTTTCAATAGATTGAAAAATTTTGTAGATTGACATTTAAATATATATATATATATATATATATATATTATAATATATATATATATATATATATATATATCTATATATATATATATATTATTAGGTTTTAATCTACTTATATTCATTAATTACACCTACATGTTTCGAAAAAACCTTTCCATCATCAGAGTGTTTTATAAACGTCAAAATATCAAAATGAATGATTTCTTTTGTTTTTGGTTTTCTAAATTATTTAAAAAAATACTTTTAAATATTATTGCTGAACTTCTTGATTACACAAATTATTCGAAAAATTTTTAGAATTGGACTAGTACTTAAACTTAATTGATTATTACTAATATTTTTTTACATGCTTTTACTTTTACATTCTTTACTGATTTCTAATGATTCCAAATTATTTAATTTCAGACCAAAATTATTTATGTGTAAAATAGAAAGTCCTAAATATTTATCAAAACTGTGATCATTTTCTAATAAATGATTTTCAAATTCAGAAAAACCATGATTATAAAGATTTTTCCGAAACGTGTAGGTGTAATTATTAATGATTATAGGTAGATTATAATCATTAATAATATTCAGCCGTTTTAGAATTATTTCTAATCTAATTTGCATAATTTGACACGTATTACAGAAAACTAAATGTATTTACATCACAGTAAAATTAAAATCATTTTAAAAATCAAACTGTCGATCGCTTGTATTTTATTTCATCATTCGCTAAATAAAAAAACGCTTTTTCAATACGTGATCATGCAAGTGGCAGATTACCTGTTTCGTAAATTCGTAAAACTTGATTTGTTTATTCGTTAGTAAAAGTGATTTACGTATTGGAAATAAAACTGTATTGCAATGTTGTTAACTAAATCTCTGCACTCTGTAGTGCACATTTATCTTAATCTGTTTAAATAAATATTACGATTTATTTATTACATTTATTTTTATATATAAAAGGTTAATTTAGAGAAATTAAAAATAAATTCAATGCAGATGGATGACGATCTATTCAGGCAGATGAGTAGAGCTTGTAATTTCTGTCTGAACAGGTCATCTCCCGACTGTAGGTATAACTATAGGTGATTTAATTATTTATTTATTTATTTATTAGGGACTTTTAACAGTTTTTTAAACATTATAATGTAAAAGCATAGTGTACATTTCATAGACCAATTAAAAGGATTCACAGATGTTAAGAACAAAGTTAGATAAGATGTTTTTAAGTTAATTATTTTAAATTAATTAAAGAATAGTTAACAACATCTGCTGATGGGAGGGCCTGTAGCTTTATTAAAATTAAATTAAAATTAGTTGATTTTTTGATATTCTAAGTTTTTTTTAATACTGTTGATATTTTACACTAAGTTATAACACTTTTGTTGAAACAACCAAATAGTCATTTTAATTTCACAATATCTGAAAAACAACACCAAATTGTAAAAAAAATATTCATACCACAGAGTATACAATTATACAGAGATGAACTAAATCTCTCTTTAGCCGAAAGGATTGGGTCACAGCGGAAGAATGTCTCCCCTCGCGTATATTTAAGACACATTTATACCGCAATATTTATTCATGCATAATTAAAGTTTTTTTTAATAAAGCGCGACTTTAATAAAGATTTATTTATTTTACTTTTTAAGTGTATTTAGTTTGACTCCCAATTATAATAATTTCGTTATCTGTCTGTCCGTTCGTCCGCCTGTCCGTCTGTGCCCGTAACTTCGTGCAACGTCCGTAACTTTTCTATGATTTTTTTTTCTCTTTTTAACCGTTATTTTTGACGGGTTACAGCTAGTTGTTGAACCAGACTGCGTACCAAAAAATTTACATTAGTTCATGCCTTCATTTCATTTTAGTGGTCTGTGGTCAATTCTGTCTGCGAGACAATTAATTCATTCAATTGTCGTTCTGTTCTGTTCCGAATATAAAAATGCATTTCCGTGCACTCTAGCGACTAATATTCGTATTAATATCTAAGTATTAAATGCGGCAAAGAACTTAGCTAACGAATAATTTTGATTCTCAAAGATTAACACATTGTTGTGTGTATAGAGGTACAGCGGTATGTGGTGGAGACGGTTTCCATGACAACCGAGACTGAGCGGACAATTATAAGAGAAGCGCCCGTCAAGAAAAAAGGTATGTTTTGGTTGGTAGAGAAAAAAGCATATTAAAAATATTTTAAATTTCGTTAGTCAATCCTGAAAGTAAAGTAAATACAGCTTTAAGTATTTTAAAAGATGTTTTTATTATTAAATTTCATATTTTTTTGACACACGCTATCTTAACCTATTTCACCTCCGACGATCAGAACTATTATCAATGCAAACTTTAAAATCCCGTTGCTATAGTCACCGCCAGTTTAACCAATTGATGACAGCAAGTTTATATTCGTTTTCCAAACAGGAACCCTTCAAGGTGTTACTCTAGACTATCCTGGTAATCTGAAATGTCACGTTTTCTTACAAATTACAGATTAATTATTTAATTATTTTTGCGCACTTAATAAAGTATATATTAAACTATTACTTTATCGAACAAATTTTGAAAAAAAAAACAAAATGGCCGCGACATGCGCATCCCAAAGGAACTCCTCCGCCTGAGTGTGAAATGAAAAATTCATAAATGCACGTTTGTTCGGGATAGAAAAGAAGGACATTCTCTTTTTTATTTTAATTTATACTAAATTGAACTTTGTAACACCCACACGTTGAACACAAATTTATAACTATAGTTTCGAGAGAAGCAGTCCCTCTCGAAACTATAGTAGTGATAAATTTTAACTCAACGTGTGTGTGTGCATTACAAAGTTCAATTTAGTATAAATTAAAATAAAAATGTTGCACCACAAAGTAACTGCCAAATCAATCAATAAAATAGGTCATATACTTATTTAGAAATGAAATATCTATGTATAATGTTGCATATCCGATTTAAAAACAAACGTCTTTTGTAGTCATTTGAAAAGTTCTCTTAAAAAAATTATTAACAAATGTCTTATCTATCAGATTGATAAATCCCGAAGCAAATTTCATTTCTAAATAATTGCACGATCTTCTTTTCTGTGTCGGAAAAACGTGTTCCTGGGAAAGTTGCAAGTCACCGAGTAGGAGAAGGACTCCACGGAAATAGTCATGATGACTAAAAAATTTCCAATACTCTAAGTATGTTAAAAAAAAAATTAAAAATTTCCAATACTCTAAGTATGTTAAAAAAATTTATTGAAAAAAATTAATCACCTTAAAAATCACCCAATCTCTACCAAATTTCAGGCTCCCAGTATGTAACGCCTCAAGCTTAGGAAAAATGTGAAAATCACTGGGAAAGGTGCGGTCTACGGATGATCTAAAACCTCCCTACCCGTGGCTTAGTTAGGAAGTTTTGGAATAGGTGAACTGGCAATTAACAACGGGATTTTATAGTAATATTTTTAAATGTGGGTCGTTACGTGTAGTGAGACAGATTAAGGTGCGGCGTCTTTAAAAAAATATAAAATATTATTCAAATTAAAATCAATTATTCAATATAATTAATTAAAATCTACCTATTTTCACCGCTTATAAATAATTTGTGGGGTACAAAAGTGAAGTGAAAACAAAGTATATTTTTATTAATTACATCAATAATGTATTTTTGAAGAAGTCATTTATTTACTTTTTGGATTACTGTCTTATTATTATTTTTATCAAAGTGAATGTCGGGCTTTTCGCTTTTGATATATTTTACAGCACTTGATTTGAATTTTATTGACCAATTTAATTTCCGTCTGTAAACTAAATGCACAGAAAATTTTTCTTTGGTAGAATCCATTTCCCAAGCAAAATACATTTTTAGGCAATCCAATTTTTAAAGTGACAATCGCGCCAGCTTTTGAGTTTTAATTTAAAATAATTTAAATTAAGGTTTTGATAGCGGCATTTCGATTAAATAAAATCTTTGATAAGACACAACAAATTATTATTAACTGACACGGAAGTCACTTTGTGGTGCAGCATGATGATTCAATTAATTAGGCTTTGTATTTCACGCGCGTTGCTATACGTTCAGCACTACAATGGCTTCGAAAGATGCGGTCTCTCACGTTTTCAGGTGTGATTGATAACTATTATAAATACAGTTTTATGTCGACATATTCGAGTGGGAATATTGAAACCAAGGGTGAAGTGTTAGGGAACGTGAATTTATTTATGAGTGTTTTTAAGATTTTTTCGTTAAGTTATTCTTTGTTAATCTTTTATGAAGTACCGGGTGGAGAAGTTTTAATTGTCGACACAAAACTCCACTTGGCGTAAATATCGATCACACCTCATAATGAGAGGAACTTCATCTCTTCAATGCAAAGTTATTCTGATAATCTAAAGTTCTGGATTCATGTTTTAGTTTTTAACAAGTATATTTTTTCGAAATGTAGATTTGTATCTTTTTGAGATACGTGTATAATTTGTTTTATTCAGGATAATCGATATTAATTTAAATTCCATTTGTGCCACTATTTTATGAATAAAATAATTAACAATATAAATAATAAAATTAAACTTACTTTTCACCACTTTTATGAATTATTATTTATTTTATTATTTATCAACATGTTTCAGAGCCCATGGCCCCTTCATCAGGATACGATTGTATACTAACAGATTAAATTCAAAAATTGAAGTAGCTATAGACAATTAAAATACAGAAAAAAAAAAAAATATATATATATACATCATATATATATATAATATATATATATATATATATATATATATTGTATTGTTATATATGGAAAAATGAATAGTAATAAATTACCTACTGCACATGAAAATAAATTTAAAAGATAACTATTTGTAAAAAAGACCTGGTTATTTATAAAATGCTATTATTAATTATCAATTATTCCGAATTTTCGCACCATCTTTTGGCTACAGATACTATGGATCATTCCTTTGATATTAATAAGGGTTTACAAATTTTGCATACAAATTATACAGAATCGTAGTTTGATAAATAAGAAATTTTGGAAGGTATTGATAGTAAATTGCATTTTATAAATAACCAGGTCCTTTTTACAAATAGTTATCTTTTACATTTATTTTCATGTTTATTATTATTCATTTTCCATAGATAACTTATTCTTTATTTTGATTTTCTATACTGCAATTTTTTAATTTAATTTGTTAGTATACAATTGTGTCCTGACGAAGGGACCATGGGCTCTGAAATATGTGGATATTTTTCTACATAAAAGTGGTGAAAACTTAATTTATTATTATTAATTATATTAATAATATCTTTACAAAATTATTTTGCTGTTTTTGAAAAAAAATTAAATAATTTACACTTTGTTGCGACCGCAATTAATTTTTATCGTAAAACTTTTAAATGTTTCGGGAGCGAATCTTCCTTTTAAGGACAAGAAATGTACAAAAATTAATTTTCAAGTAGGTATATACAGATTACTCATTGTTGGAGGGTGTTAAAAGAGGGCGTGGTTACAATATAAGTAGGCCTAAAATAGTTGCAATGGAAATAGCCTTGAAAAAGCTTGTTTTAATTTATTTTACTATTTTAAATATTTAGGTTTTTAATCAAAATAATCAAATACATTTTGTAAATACCCCTATCTTGAACCGATTTCAATTTTAAATAGTAAGCATGAATTTTACTTAAACATATATTTGAAAAAAAAACGGAATTAAATAGGAATGTTAAAATCTTAATAATATATTATTTATTGTGATTGTAATATTACAAGATACATCTCATATTTAGATTTCTTTTCAAAATATATGCTTAGGAAAAAGTCATGCTTCTTGTTCTCACCGCACGCACTTGGTAAATATTTCATACTTACATAATTTGCAATAACGCCCCCTTTCACCCCTTCCAACCTAACTAATCTATATTTACTTGAAAATTAATTTTAGTACATTTCTTGTTCTGAAGAAGAGAGAATTGCTCCCGAAACGTGTAGAATTTTAACAATAAAAATGAAGTGTGGTTAAAAGAAGTACTTATTATTTTATATATAAGCGTCATTGTTTATTTCCATTTCTCTACACATGGGAAATGTAAAATTTATTCGCGAGCTACAAATTTCAAATTTGCCTGACTGAAATAGCGATGAATCCAATCGGTTACTCATTCAGACCAGTAAAATTTGAATTTCCATTATTTGATGTACACTTTCAGATGGCTTTTGCACAACTATGTATTAGTATAGATATGTAAATATGTACTGCACTCGCTTTATTAATGACATGGAGTATTCAATTTTCTTTTTATTTTCTTTTATTTATAAAACGACCGAATACCTACACGACACCAGCATTTTGCCGGTCCTAAGAGGCGAAAGTCGTGTAACATCAGGAAAGCTTTTGGAAAAATTCAATTAAGAGCCAGGAAGCTGTACAAAGGAAAAACTGAAAAAGGGAGAGAATCTATATTCAGCACTGGACGCAGATCCAAAAAGAAAACGGCCTAAAGGGTTACACCACCCTGGGAAAATGTAATTTACATAGAAATTGGGTAATTTTTTACAAAGTGGTAATTAATTACGTCTATTTTTAATTAGCGCTGTGTACTTAATAAAATATAAATAATGTGTGCTGTAACGCCAACATAATTTATTCTCAAAATAATTCCACAGATGGCGCTAAAAAGGCTATCTATCTTTGATTGACAGCTAAGGAACTAGTTTCAAAGTCTGCTCAGAGATGGCGCCAGCCATAGTTGCAAACCCACACGCGAAAGGTGGTTGTCATTGTATGATGTACCCCAAGGGTTCAGCCTAATTACTAAGAGATGGCGCCACTTTCGCGGGTAAAATATTAATGGAACATAATAAACAAATTTAAATACTACAGAACACAAATACTTAGATGTGTTCTGCCCTGTTGTGAATACAATACAAATACAGACATCGTATAGAGATCTTTATTGATCTTGAGTCCTAGCCTTTGGCCTTCGCTAGCTGGCTTACAAAACGTAACTAACAGAGGATCTAGTCTGGGGACCCAGTAGAGGAATCTGTAGTTACTCCAGTAGCGACGAGAGGACAGCAATCCACGGAAGACCTGGTCTGGGGACCCAGCAGCAGAATCCGAGGATGGTCGAGATACCACATTTCTCGTTATTTGTACCCATTCCCCTGAAGAAGCATGCTCAATAGCTCGAGCGGATAGAACGCCGTCCGTTCGACCGCGTTATAGTACTTAATAAAGTATAATATTAAACTATTCATTTATTTGATTTTTTTTTTAAACAAATATAAAATGGCCGCGATATGTCTATTTCCTTAGAACTCCTCCGTGACTGACATGCAACAATCCCCATTGCATGTTTGTTCGAGACAAAAAATGAGTTCATATACTTACTAAGCAATGAAACATATACAATGTAGCATATGGATTTTTTTATCCTATAAACCATGTGTTAAACACAATCGTTTAATAAATATTTTTTTTTATTTTATAAAAAAAAATTCCAAATAGGACATTTCATTTCTAAATGAATACACGATATTCTTTTCTGTCTCGAACAAATGTGTACCGGGAAAAGTTGCACCTCACAGATGACATCTTAATTATGTTCCTCAATAAGTGCCGATAATAATAAGGTACAATAATATAATAATAATAAGAACCGATAATAAAAATAATAATTAGAAATAATTAATCACCTCCTTGTAGAAAATCACCCAATCATTACATGAATGTTACCCTCTCAGTCTGATGTAACCCCTATAAACATTAGATTTCTTTTCTAACTTAGAGTTAATTCGTGATTTTTTCAAGGCAAAAATCCTTTGTTCGCCACTAATTTTTTTTTAATTAATAATTAGCATTCGGCTACGTAGTCTAGCATTGACACTAGCTTGTCAATCTAGAATTGCCCGGATAGATGCACAGTGGTAACTAAATATATAGATGGATAGATTTTTTGTGTGTATTTTTAATTTATACATTTAATTTATTTAAATATCATATATCAGAAAAATGTGTTATAACAAAATATTAATATTTTTTTAGACTATTTCTACAATTTATGCTTTCGGCATATACTAGCAATTACATAGGTATATAATGTGTAAAATGCCTTAAAAGGCAAAAGCCCAGTGAGACTGATTATCAATACAATAGTATACAGGGTTATTTGTAAAACATTAATAACCTCGCAGGACTATATTCCTGCCTTGATTATGAGTCGAAAATGTTCAAGCTATTATGGCCTAATATCAATAGTTAAGGAGATATGCGACATCAAATTTTGCATTTTTTTTCAATATTTCTGACTTATTTTTTGTAAAACGTTGGACTATTATTACAGCAACTTATATCGAATATGAAAAATTCATTCCCTTTAATACAAAAACCTTCGAATTCCAATTGGAAAACATTCCAATAGGAATTTTTTCAGGGTTTTTATCATTTTATTTAACTCGTATTGAAACGAATGAATTTTTCGTAATTGATATGAGTTACTGTAATGATAGTCCAACGTTTTACAAAAAATAAGTCGGAAATATTGAAAAAAAAAAGCAAACTTTGATGTCGCATATCTCCTTAACTATTGATGTTAGGTCATAATAGCTTGAACATTTTCGACTCATAATCAAGGCAGAAATATAGCCCTGCGAGGTTATTAATGTTTTACAATTAACCCTGTATAACTAGGTATGAAGGTGTAAATATATAAAATTTTAAGTCACTCTTGAGTACATCATTTGACGTTGTGACATTACCGTCTAAATCAATCTGTGTATATTCGAGAGATCCGAGGCTGGATTAGGTGCCAAATATGCCTTGGAGAGCCTCGTGGCTGGTCACACGGTCACGTAGCCCTCTGGGCGGAGTAAGCCCTCGTTACAGCGCTAAGCCGACCAGCTCCAGCACGAGGCTCGACTTATTAAGCCGAGTCTAATAGGATTATCCAACTATTTGATGACGGTAAATCTCGCGGTAATGACATTTCTTCACTCGAGTGTTCCCTCTGTATAATGAATAATTTTGTTAATAGGAGAGCATACCAGGTTGAGAAGCAGCGAAGCGAAACCTCCGACGGTAAAAATTAAAAAAAATAACGAACGCTTCGAGAAACCGGCTTCGGCTAGAGCAGCGAAGGCTCACCTAAGACACGCGTGTCATGGATGACAGTGAATGGTACCCACCGCTTACCCAGGACCGTTCTAAGAGCAAAAGCTTCCATATCGGTCCTCCTCAATCGTCTCCAGGTTGACATTTTTTTTCAACTAACGAGCAGGACCGTGCTGCTCCGCACTGGGCGTATAACCGTTGCGAAGTGGCACAATACATAATTATATGCAAGGAAAATAACATAAAAACTAAAAACTACACCAAAATAACAAAATAATAGAACATAAAAGACGAGATCCCACGGCGGCGGCAGTGGAAAGCTTCAAGTCGAAGACAGGACAAAAAAAAATAAAGAAGAACAATCCGCTCCCATCAAGGGGAAAAAGAAAGACAAAACAAAAACGTGACACCCGGCAAGGGAAGTCAGGACCGGCAGATATACAAGCGATTCAAGAGCAATACACCAGAGATTAAAAATAACTCAACCCAGAAACATCAGACTTGGTATCGATCAGCTCTACAAGGATGTCATGGATGACACTCCAGGATATTTTAGGTGACACGCATTGTTTACGGAAGGTCATCGCCCATGACCAGTCATCGCGCCGGGCATATTACTTCATTCGCGTTGGATCGGCGGCAGTTATAAAATAGCGCGCTTACTCAAGGCCAATAGGGCGAAGGAGCTTAGGAAGGAAAATAACATTTCTGCAATTACGTGAACCTTTCGAAGAAGCACGCTAAATTTACTTGTCTTTTACACAAAACTCGCAGCCTTAAAAATACACGGTTTTTTTCTCGACTTGACTACGGAACAAATTGGTTGGCGAAATAAATGAAGAATTGACATGAAGTTAGGCACAGAAAAGTCGGAAATAAAACTTCTAGCCGTAGGACGAATTACGGTTAGAATTTTAAATCGACTTTTTCTTAAGATAAGGATTATTTAATTAATATTTGTTTCCCAGAATCTTTACTAATGCACAGCTTTTTTGCTTGTATGCGCTGCACGCCACTGATAGCATCTTAAGTGAATGTAGGTAAGCTTAGTTGAAATTTGAGCAGATTCTTCCCAATCTAAGGCAATCGCTGTATAAAAATTATATTTTGAAGTTAAATTATGTAAAAAGTAATCTTTCCATTTATCTTATGATCATGTGATGGTTCTTAATCAATTATCTTTACGTTTACTAACTTTATTAGCCAACTTGGCCCGGGATTCGGGTTATTCTGATCTATTCTGAAAAAACACTATTCTTTTTGTGATTGTTACTCCAACACCCAAAAATAGAGAAACATCAAAATATGTCAAATTCCAATATTTTTATTATTGTGACGAACTCTTTGAATAAAGAAATTAGTAGATTTTCAATATATTTCGAAACAAAATGATTTCTACGAACATTTTAAATATTATTAGTACTTATTGTAGGTATATACCTAATATTCATCAAGACAAAACTCTAGATCAATAACTGATGATAAAAATATGGCTTTGACATCAAATAAACAGATATTTTTAAACAACACCCAGACGATGTACCTATTTTAATTTTAAATGCTTCATATGCCATTGCTGCATAACTGTTGGGTATTTATAAGTGATATTGCACCATCGTATGCAACATGTACCTATACATAAAAAACAGGATGCGATTCCTGCTTCCTGTCTAGGGTTTTAATGACAAGTATTTATGAGTCCCTTATACCTACTCCATAATCACTACACTCAATATAAAACACTAATCAGAGCATGTAGATTCACGACTACCTTCCAAAGGTCTCATCTATATTAATTATTCATTATTAAGTAAATTAAGTAATCATACGGAGTAATCACCGAATAAGGCGGACTGTCATAAAGCTACGTCTTGTGTATTTTTGAATATTGGGATAAAAATCACCAAAATAACAATATTGTATAATTTTCCTTCGAAAAACACTGATTACAAAATCTATGTTTACAAGAAAAAAAATAAACCAAACAATGTAAGTTGTGACAAATTATGTAAGTATCCTAATAATTTTTCTCTGTGATCTTTGTAATTTTATGGATATAGTTAAACTATTTATTTTGTTTTTGATTAGATTAAAACTATATTTTGAATAATCTAAAAATATGGGATAAATGCGCTTATTTTTGACAATGTATTAAACATGTATAATAAATGTATATATTATAAATGCTTTGTATCGCATGAAAATAACGCTTCGAACTGAAAATAGTTGCGTTGACTTACAAATTTCAGGCAGAATAAACTGCGTAAATTCGCGACGCTAGTGCGCGTTTGTGAGACTTCGCTGTTTCGAAAAACAAAATTCGTAAGTTTTTGTATTCGGAACATAAAATTTATTGACAATTTATTTAAATGCGTCTTATAATTTGTCTGTTGCTCTTTTAAGTGTGTTTTAAATATTGAAACGCATCGCTTCTAGAGGTTCGCAGGTTTGAGGGGAAATAGTTACCCGGCCCTGCAAAGCGCCCGCCGAGCCAAGCGCCTTCCGCTATCAAGCCAGGCGACGCATTCTTCACCGCTGTGGAATCTCGCCAGTTTTCAACATGACTATGCGCGTGTTTGCAGATGACACCAGCGAAGGTAGGCAGAGCGAGACGCCGGGAGACCAGCACAACTCCCCCATGCGGCTAGGAGGCATTCTCAAGGGAGGGAGGCTCTGGAAGGCGTCCATGGACATGCCGCCGCCTTCAGAACAGGTAGGGCTAAACTAGATGTAGTATAAATGCGATGTACCTGAAATATTGATTATTGTTTGTATCAATTTCATCGTTCTTGCGCATCTTATGACGTCATCTTATTACGAGTGCTGTGGGTACCGTCACATTACTTTGCACCGTTGTATGTATTTTACTGTTGCACTTGAAGAACTCATTACTGTTAGTTTATGAAGCGCTGTTAGAGTACTCCACACTTGCTTAATCTATGTACTTTGTATTTGCTGTTAAAAAGTATATTCCCATTGCGAAGCGTATGCAGGAACTTATTTTGCTAAGGAGATTGCGAAATATTTGAATTTGACATTTTTGAATTTGTAAAACAGCACGTTTCTAAGAGCCTGAGTGATTTTTTAAAAAAAGAAAGTATTTCCCTTCACATTTAGACAATTTACGTATTACAGACGGAGGAAAGCACCAGCTTCAGCAACTCGGCGAGCGACGAGGAGGGAAGGGGCGGTCGCGCAGTTCGGTTCAGCGAGCCGAGCGCCGCGCAGGGAGAGTCCCTCTCGCAAGGGCCCTCGGTGGATGAGCTCTCCGAGTCCCGGGACCAGCCGGACTCGCCCGCCAAGCCGCAGGAACTGACGCTGACCTTCAAGCTCGGCAACCACCTCCTGTCCAACAACAGCCTCCGGCCCAACTCGGCCGTCCGACAGCTGTTCCCCGCGGGGCCGCACTTCGTGTCCCCGCCGCAGAGGGCCGACGCTGACAAGCAATATCTCGTCACGGCCGAGTCCTTGAGAGCCTTCGAAGAAGGCAAGCGCTCCAAGCTGCCCACGTCCTACCGCGACGAAGATCTCACCGTGCGAAGAACGATCGACAGAAATACTCTAAGAAGGTCCTTGGTGAAAGTGGAACCTCGCAAAAAGGCACCGCAGAAAAACGACACTTCGCTAACGGAAAGGATAAAAATGCTCACGTGCAACATCGAGGATGAAGACGGTACCGAGGATCAAAAGACGACGAGTGTCGAGAGAGGCAGCTCCGCGGAAGAAACTCACGCTCCGGTCCAGCTTCCGTCGAAGTGCTTTTCTCCGTCGTCTAGCTCCAGCAGCGCTTCGAGCTGTTCCTCCACATCGTCGACCTACAAGAAGTTGACGGACATCTTCCCCAAGCGTCAGGACCGCATCCCGGAGTGCAACGAGGAGGGAAACGGAGTGGTGATAATTCCTCAGGTGGACAAGCCGACGTGCCTGAGCAGCGGCAGGCCGGGAGACAGACTGTCCCTCGGTTCGGCCAGCACGGAGTACTCCTCCGGAGACATCGACGGAGTGTTGGACCAGCCGGCTCCAGATGTTCTGGCCGGAACACCAGGTGGGTTGACACAAGCGTAATGTTCGCAAGTCTTCATTTAGTTTAAAAAAAAATGGGTGACTTTTTCTTTAAATTGTTTTTAATTTTACAAATAACAGCTTTTTTCCAAATCGGATATGCTGCATTGTAGACATTTAATTCATTATTAGGGATCTTAACTTATTTTCTGTCTCTTGCAAACGTGAACAAAAAAAAAGTTGCATGTCAGTCACGGGAAAGAAGTTCTACAGAAATAGACATAACGCGACCATTTAACGTTTTTATTACAAAAAAAAATGATTAAAGAATTGTGTCATATGTAGATTAATAAGTAGCAATAAAAAATAATAATTAATCACCTCCTTATAAAGAATCTACCACCTTTCCTACCTAAATTTTACCCTCCCAGGGTAGTGTAACTCCTTAAGAACACTTAATAAGAGATAAAAATAAACTCATTTCATATTTCCTCGACAATATATTGTTACTTTAAGGTGCAGGAGAAGGAGATGAGCTGGCCAGATTTGTGCAGCAAGAAGCAGCAAGGACAGAACGCTTGAGGAAGCGCTACACGCAACAGGCTTCAGCTGATAATAGCGACGAAGATGACCAGGATGATTACGGTAGGATTTATTTATTTTTTTGTGTTTAATTTGTAGAACTCGATGAAATTTAAAATAAATTAAATTTCGCGTAAAGCGTTGATGACGTATCCAACGACACATCCAACCCAAAAACAAAAACCATCATACTGTAATTCTATGGGGATGTAATAATTGTACTTTGTTCACTCGAGGTTTTCGCTTCCCCAAACGCGATAATTTCGAAATGCGCCCCCAGCGCGCCGCGAACGGCCATAACAGACTATACGATTTAATTAATTCCAATTCATGAGTATGAGATATAATTTTTTTAATATTTTTATATTAATGACAGTGAAATTTTCTTAGTACGCATGGAAAATTTAATTAAAATAATCGATATTTGAATGGTTTTATGGATACCGCAATATGGGAAACAGAATGTTTAATTTTTGTCTTTTTTAAAACAATATATTTAACAACTTGTCGAAAAATATTAATGTCTGAATAGTACCACTTCTTCTTCAAACTGTATAAATCAATTTGTAAATAAAATATTTGGTCTTTATTTGAAAATATACAAGATTAAGTGTACCAAAGATAACTCTATTGCATGAAAATTTAAATAGTGTTTCGGGGTTATAATTTTTTTTAAGTTATAAAAATATATTTGTTCATATTTTTTTGAGGAAATGCTTCAAGAGTAAATGGATCTATCGTAATAAAATTGATTAAAAGCCTGTTTAACTATGGGTTTTGCAAAATGATTTAATAAGTTTACGTTAAATTTACCAAAATCGGGAGCAAATACGAAATTCGTGTACTGGGGCCTCTTAAGGTACTGATAGACATGCTTATTTTTGAGCATGCTCATTAGCTCGTTATTAGCATGCTTATTTTAAGCATTCTCATGTACGAGCATACTCAAAGCTAACAATTAAACGCACACGATCATTATGGCATGCTCTTGTCATAGAATAGAAAAATGGAAACTTTGAAAAGGAAGTTCAAGTGAACCAATAAACCAAAACAGTTCCCGAGTTTCCATCCGCACATTTTTGATTTTAGTTTTTATAATTTTTGAGTCACTTATGTCTTTTAATAAAGTTTCATAAACATTATTTGTTATTCTTGCTATATTATTTTTATATAGCGGTGACCGAGTGTTCCACAAACATTCGTGATTTCTATAATAAGTCACGAAAAGTAATGCTTTATCATCTCCCCAACGCGCCTTATTTGTTTCATCTGTCGCGAACTGAGAAGATCGCATCGACAATCGATACTAGCTGCGAATGACATTAAGCATGCCCATAAGCATGCCTGTTCACTCATGCTCAAAAGATACCCCTTCCACCCGCAAATCAAATGAGCATGCTCACTACTAGCAATGTATGTACACTCATGCTACTAAGTAGCAATAGCTCAATACTGCGCATGTTCACGTGTCACTAATAAGCATGTGTATCAGTACCTTTAAGGGAAGCCGCACGCTCGCGCTGCCTTGATTGGCCGAAATGGTTTCTGCGTAACTGCTAGAATACCTACCCATTATCTCCCGACCACCACAATAGGTTCGACGGCTTGAAAATGAAGAATATTTCCAATCCCAAGGTACAAAATAAGATATCTTTCGTACCTGTATATTCCACGAGTAATGTGTAAAACTTAATCTAATTAGTTTTCTGTATATTTCCAGGTTTCCAAAGGCGCCCGTCTGTGCGTGGAATCAAGCCGCGCTTTGGATCCACCAACGAAATTCTGCAGCAAATGCAGAACCAGTTAATGGCCCAGGCGCAGACCAGGCCTGGACACATCTCCTGGCCTTATTACTCGGAATCGAACCTCAGTCTTCCCGCTCCCCATGATCACATGCTGCATCATGCCACAGACAACAGGTAACACTTAGTTGGTGTATCAGTAGGCGCTTCATGTGTCCTAGCGAAGGGAAAAACTACATTTCAAAATGAAGACTACAACACACACATGTTCACAGTTTGAAGACTACAAAGTGTACACTACAATTGTAGTAAAAACTACTTGAAGTGAAGTAATTGTAGTACTACGAAATGAAGTGAAGTAAAGAAATAATTGTAGTATTAATGAAGTGAAGTGATGTAATGAAGTAATTGTAGTATTAATGAAGTGAAGTAATGAAATGAAGTAATGTAGTACTAGTGAGTTAATATTTTTTTGGCGACCTAAAAAAAAAAGGTCGCCAGCCAGATTTCTTCATTCGATTCCAAAAAATTTTCAAACCATGGGGGGGGGGGTTGTTATAGTTTCCAGAGGTTTCTTCGTTTAGCTACATCAACTTCCCAAAAATTTCTTCATGGGTCCCAAAATTTTTCAAACCATGGCGGGGGGGGTTGTTACAGTTTCCAAAGATTTCTTCATATATCTACATCAACTTCCTAAAAATTTCACGTAAAAAATGCACTATTTAAAGTATGTTTCTCATACTTTCGATAACTTTGAAGTGTATGTACTTTGTAGTGTTCGCTTTGAAATGAAGTGTACTATTTGAAGTTTATACTTTCAATAACTTTGGTGTTTGTAGTTTGTAGTGTGCACTACACTTCAAAACGTGCGAAGTGTGCACTTCAATGTAATGTAGTACTACATTGTAGTAGTGAGTACAGAGCGGACCCATCACTAGTGTCCAATGCTGGTTTACTGCTTTATGTGCATGATGGGTTATTATTACGTGCCACCGATACCTACTTACCGCAGACCAATGAAAGGAGATTGGTGAGGTTGGTATGAATTAATTGAAATAAGACATTCGTATTTAAATTTTTTGTAAACTGACGTTATTTATTGTAGAGAACTCCATTTTTAATTTTTAAAAGTTAAAAAATCAACGCACGATTTTAAGAGTTCAATATTTTTACTATCCAAACCAGGGAGATCGTTTTGGCAGATTATGCCATTATCAACTGATGAACATAGCATATAAAAATTGATAATTTTTATAAAACATACTTTTTACGAAATGTATGTATTTGTTATTGCATAATGTTTTTTTTTTCTTAATTCTGATTCGCACCTTTTACTAAAATAGGGTAATTTCACTTTTTTTTTTAATAGAAAAATCTTAACTTTGGTCTAGAAAATACGTTTATGAAAAGGATTTTCTTTTAAAATGTATATTTACATTAAAACGATTTTGAAAATCACGATTTTAAACTCTCGCAAAAATGCGTATTTTCGCAAGTGACGTTTGGCATGTCTTTTTATGTCATCTGACGTGTAACACGTAACGGCAAATTCACGTATTTAGACGTTCGTTTGTTTTTTTACAAAACAAGCCGTCTTTTTTGTATAGCGTGTCTATAATGTCGAGGAAAAAATTTTGTAGATATTCCTGTAGATATTCATCCCAAAAGTAGAAATTCATTCCTGAAAACTGAAAAATGAATCCAACATTGAAGCTTCAATTTTCGGTAAGTTATTGGATTTTCCTTGTGAAAAACCTTCCTCCATTATTTTAAATGTGTTGTTAGATAGTCATTTTATTAAAATACGTCACAATGCATTCCAAACGAAACAAATTACAGTGACACCATAGATCACGTATGTTTGTCTATAATTCTAGCCAAACACGGTCACGACCAATCACATCGCGTTTTAAGGATTCGTATTTTTTAAGATTTTTATTATAAAAATTATGAATGAAAACATTATCCTACACCATCCGTACCGAGTTACAAAATATAATTTATTTTTCAGAATCTATTTTATATATTTTCATAGATATCTGTAAAATGCGAAATTACCCTATTATTAATAATTTTATCAAAAAAAAGAATCATTTTGAAAAATTGTCTATGGTTCGCGTCATTATTATTATTATTATCATTATTTATTGATCAAATTAATGAAATGTCAAAATGTACTGAAAGATTTCAAATTTTAAAGTGTAAGAACTTTTTAAATACTTACGACCGCCAAATTTCGGCAATTTGGGTACTCAGCTACATAGGATACTTTTTTAAAAGTAAATCTGAGTGACGCCATAAAGTAAAGTTGTACCCGTTTTCCATTTAAACATCTTAATGAGCGTGGGGCCACGTCGCACCTGTGCGACAGACAATGACAGGGGCCAGAGTGCCACCGTCGTTTATGTGCGACAGGCACAAAATTAATTATTTCTCGACGGCCGCGTATCGAATTTGAAAAACGTGATTTTTTCCCGGTAGAGAAATCCCGTGGTGACCTGTCGTTCCATTTTCAACTCAAAAACATCACGGATTATATTTTAAATCAACAATCAAAACAGAAGTTTTTCTGCCGTCAAAATCGTATAGAATAGTTGTAGATGGCGCCTCGAACGCGTGTTGCGCAATCGAAATTCAAATATTCCGTCATTCAAGGTCACGCACAAACTGCGCAGGAAATACAATTAATTTTTTTCGATTTTCGATTTATATGTACACGTATACACAAATATATACGATATGTTTTGCGATATTTGTCAGTTTTTCTTGGTTTATGATTCAATTGAATACTAACAGTGATTTATTAACAAAAATACACGCAATTTTGTTGCGTTTATTTGAAATATGTGTGTGTGTGAAAGTGTATCATATTTATGTGTTATGAGTGCGATGTCCCGTCGTGTGCCGTGCCGTGCAACAAAATATACCACACAGAAGAAGATTACTAGGTTAGCATCAAATAATAATAGTAATATTGTCTCTAATAAACAAATAAAAATAAATTATTATTTTTCGTATAATGTTGCGCTGACAACATTATCGAAATTGAAAAAACATTTTTTTTTACTTAAACGATAATAAAATCATTGCATTACGACAGTTACGATAAAATAATATGAATTTGTGTGCTTTTTTTATATACGCATGTTTCATGGTTTTTTCGTAAAAAGAAAAATCACAAAAAATTCAGGAAATCTTTGACCTTGGTGATTTACTTTTATCTATGTTTTTTTGGCCCTCAACAAGTTAATTGAAACGTATTTCCTCATATTGCTTACAGACCGATGGAGGAATTCCAGCAGCCCCTACGCCGAGAGAGGGAGAGGGTGGACCAGGGTGCGAGAGACATGCACCCCACGCAGCACCTCCTGACGGACCCGCACCACGAGAACATTTACCAAAACTGTCTCACGTACGCCAATGTAAGGTAAGTTGGCCCCGAGGAAACTAGGAAAATAAAGTTAATGTTTTCTCTTTGCACATTTCACTGTGAGTAACTAAATTATCATCATGTCGCTTCCCCGGGGGATAGCAGAAAACATGGAACTCGTAAAATGCTTCTTTTATTATTTCTCCAGTATGTTAATATTACATTGATACATCTTTTTTTACTACATCCTATATTTATTTGTCAGTAGGTACATATTTACATTAACTTTCTATAATCTACGATATAATATTATAATACTCTTATAAAAAGCTCATATGTATTACAAAAAATGCATTTTTAGATTTTTTTTAACACGTTTTTAAGACCTTACCTTTTTATTTTTTATACCGCACTATAATATAATATTTTTACATTAAGACTTATTATCATTATCAATTAAGACTCTTTTTGGGGTTTTCTTTCATTCGTTAAATATTATTTTCAATTGTAATAGATTTGGGTTACTCTGGCTTCAAAATTTTACTGATATTTTGATATTAGTAAGATGATTAGGATACATTAATTAACTTAAACACTAACGGCATTAAATCATCTTTCTAATAAAGCAAGTACCATGGCCATTAATATTATTTTTATGTTTCTTTATTTCATTTTAACGTTTAAAACCTCTAAAAAAACACAAAAAATTGAAAATTTTTGTGATTAACTTTGTTAAAGTTCATTGTAATGAACTTATAAGAAAAATCAAATAAAAAAAACACAACATTGTTTCATTCGCACTGTAACACTTGAATTAATTATATGTATTATAATCGTAGCCTAGTGGGCATGACATTGGCTCGAACACAGAGGGTTCTGGGTTCGATTACCGATCTATTTACAATTTATGGGATTTACTAAAGCCTGGGTGTTATGTGACGTGATGAAGCGTAAAAAAAAGTTTTTGGTGTGTATTACACCATTTTCAGTAATAAACTAAATATTTTTAGACTAGAAGGTATGTATTGCATGCTGTGGGAGGGGGACAGCATCAACTCTGAGATGGTGGATTACGCTAGATCAGAAGGTCATTGTTTCGCCCATGACAGCGTAGAAGTGATGCATGTATGCAGAAGACAGAAAAAATCTAGAGATTAATAATAATAAATATGTACATTATATACAAAAATCCTCTATTATGTCCTCCCTCCTATCCATATTTTATTTTATACACGGTACAGGTACATATGCAAGTATTGTTTTCCGTTTTGCATCGATTTTTATTTCATAGTTGCTATTTAGATTGATGAAACGAAGATTGCAGGATTTGTGCGAAATGCGTTTCAGGTGCAACGATGGTGAACGAGACATGTACGCCGGCAACCACATGCACGCCTACTCGCGGGCCCACCGCCGACCCGAGTCGCCGCCGCCCATCAGGTCCTACCACCAGACCATGGTGCTCATCCCCTACTCCAACCTGCAGCCACACTACTCCAACACCGACAGGAACTACCATATGGGCCACCCTGCACCGGGTAATTTGAACACAATATAAAATTGTACAGATATGAACTAAACCCCAGATCTACTAAAATATTTCTAAGATTTTTATCAAAATGGTTTAGATTAGACTAATTGTAGTGCAATGCTATATACAGTATGAATAGCTTTTAAGGTGATAATTCAGTTCAGCAGTTAGGAAGAGTACAATCATTGAATGAGTTGAATTCTTCTAATACACTTTCTCAAAAAGTAGGTATCCTCAATGAGACTCAGTTGTCCTTTAATGCATCAACCATTGATTTAAATTCAAATACAACAGTGGATCCAATAAGTAATGTTCTGCACAAAGTACCTTAAGTAAGTAAGTAAATATCTGACCTCTCTGGCCGACGTTTCGGATCTCATTGCAGGGTCCATCATCAGCCCTGATGCTGGACCCTGCATGAGATCCGTAATTCAAAATAAATATAGTGGAATAAAACAGTGTTGTTTACCCTCATTCTTTTTAAATATTAAATTATCGTCGTACAATAAAAGATTTGGATTTGGGTTATCTTTTTTGAATAATAACAGTTTAATGTAATATATAGACTTTTAATATAGACTTTACTAGATCCTTAATAGGTCATTGACAATTGAGTATACTCTCCTCGTCAATCTCTGTATGACTTTCATAGGGATGTGCCCAACACTTTTAGTGATGTGACAGTTGCATCGCATACGATGGTTACTAAGTATGATCAGTATTTTCAGAATTGATAAAACAGAAAAAATAGTATTATTTCTTCGACCAACCCGCATTTGAACAAATTATAAGTATAGTTAGGCACATATAAGATTGAGACCGAAATGTGTAGTGCGGGAACATGACATATTAACTTATAGGTCTTGCAATACAAAGATTTGACTATGGATTACTAAGCAGGGATCTCGTTAATGCATTAAAGTAAGCTGTGTGCTTTTTTTTAATGTTCCATTTTATAAATGTCTATTTGCATTTATTTCTGATATCATTTTACTATACCAATAGATATAACTCCCCAACTTTTCAAATGATTGAAATTTGTAAAAAATGAATTGTTATAAACCCAAATATTTTCTGGTTTTAGGGGAGCAGAATGGAGCTCATCTTGAGTATCAACATCAACACCAAGTTCCCAAGGAACCACCCCCTCATCTCAAACATAACCAAAACCCACAACAGATGGTAACCATGCCATATCAGCAGACAGGAATCCCAATGCAGGTTCGCCTCAACCAATAATGAACCTGTGCAATCTAATACAATCAAGTTTTCCCACTAATATGTTTATTTCTCCTTGAAACTTTAAGATCGCCATTTCATCTGTAAACATCTGACAAGATCTCCATCTGATGATGTAAATGATGATCATGAAGATGTACATTTGAGAAAAAGGCATGTCCTTTCATCAGACACTTAATCAAGATAAATTCTCCGAATATAGTGAATTTAATAGGATTTGATACAAAATATTCTTAGGTTTTCACAGGCGTTCAGAATTTTCTGCGTGTAGTTTTCTGGGATATTCTGCCATGTATATGTATATCTGACCTCTCTGGCCATCATCGGGACTGATGTGCTGTCACAACACATGGACCCTGCAATGGGATCTGAAACGTCGGCCAGAGAGATCAGATATACACGACAGAATATCTCAGAAAACTACACGTAGAACATCATTTGATTCATCTATCAAGACTATCTACATATATCAAGACTTCCCTACATATACGCGTACCTTTGTTCCATCGCACATACTTCATCGAGTGTCACTAAATAGACCTTAAAAGCTTTCCTTGTATGTGGTGTGGCACCAGTTATAAGCCTAAATTTTATCCACATTGCAGCCATGTAATCAAATTCTCTATTTTACAAATGAGTTGATTTTAACCGGTTCCACAATAACCATTATTTGAGATTTGTACCTGATTGTATTGATTATTATTGGTAACTGATTTTTCGGAATTCGACAGGCAATTCAGTTTCCAATCATCGATACAATCCGATACAAATCTCAAATAACTGTACCACGAGTAACCAGTTAAAATAAAGGTTTGACCATCATAGACTATATGTAAAAAAAAACATTCATACTTTTAAAATTCCAATTCTCCTGCAGAAGCAGTATTGTATTGAGAGAAGATGTGAACACTATTCGTGGGAAAACTTAATTTCTTTCATAGTTGACACTAGACTTTCTAAAAGTAAAAAATGTTTGTTTATCTACTATTTTATTCTTTAGACTTGACGTGCTTGCAGCAGTATGTAGCCCTTTGTTAGTTTTTGAGTATGTTGTACAATATTATGTAGATGAAAAAAATATATATTTTCTGTGCAATCCATATTTTAGCCATTAATTTAGATGGACATAGAGACAGCAGATTATCTCTAGATTCATATTTTTTTTCTGAGGCCTAGTGGGACATTTTTTAAACAATATTGTATCAATCAAATTAATTGCTTTTTCTAAATTGATCATAATAATATTCTAAACATTAAAACTTTAAATGTTTAGAATATGCAAAAAAAATTGTACCTGAAAGTTGTTTTTAGGTAGGACAAAGTTTATTGGAGGTTATAAAATGTAAAACCTTGAAATAAAATGAATGATGTGTAGTCATCTCTATAACATATTGAGTGCAGTCAAAATGTCATCCAGGCAAATGCGTGAAAATTCTTTATTATAAACTAGGGTAGTCTACCTTGAATACCTTGGCAGCGTCCTCATTCATTTTATGGATTTGAGTTTCGGCTTGACTTTCTTCAACACTTACCACAATTATGTTTTTTTATCTGGTTTTTCTTTCTTCAATTTCATCAATTGTATCACGTATATCGGGATTCGTATTACTAGATGTAGATTGATTACGGACCATAGATTTGTAAGCGGAGAGTTCACCCTCCATGGCAGCCATGCAAAACAAAAACTACATGAAATGAGTACCAAACCTTATTAATAACCCAATGAAACTAAATGAAAGAACTCATGGTACGCTGTGAAACAAGTAACAATTGACAACTTGAGAACTCAACAAATCCATTCATTCAATGTAAGGGGAATTCTTGATAATAGAGTGCATAGGCGTGTTCGTATACACGGTGCACAGCCAAACCATAATTTGCGCTGCGTTCAGTTATAAATAGTTTGTTTTTAATAATCGTTAATATAATCGGCGAATACGAATATTCGGTAAATATCTACTATTCAGTGAACACGAATATTCATATTCATTCAAAAGAATGTGTGCAAAAAATAGTGTTCTTACGATGCAAAAATGAACACAAAAGAAGTTTTTCTAGTAAGTAAGTAACCTTTTTTAAACTAAAAATTATGTATTTATTTGGAATATTATATTGAGGCTGTAATACGGGCTTGCCAGGCAACTTTCCCCCGCTTTCTTCTTACCGGACAAAGCTAGGGAATGGTCTTTCGATTGTGGTCGACCATAGTTATTCGTTTATAATCAAATAATAGAGTGAGTACAATAGTTTCAAAAGATAATTATTTGCACACTATGTGCCTAACGAGTACCGGCTATAATAAACAAATGTATGGTCCCTTGTCATGCTCATTGTAACCAAAGTGTACTGTATAGATAGGATATTACCATATTAAAAACTTCAATAAAAAACATATTCTAGCATGTTTGTTATTATCACCGTTTCCAGGAATATTTGGAAACAAATCAGCTAAAGAAATTGGATTTTTGTTAGAATGTAATGCTTATTCTCTTAGTCAATTCTCTACTTCTGAATTGAAAAATGTCACACCAGGCTCTGATAAATCTTAGACGAATTTGATTTTAATTAAAGTAGAATATTCAGTAATCATATTATATCTGAAGGTAGGTATGCAATGGACCGGTGATTTGTTAATATTCATTATAATTCATCTACTTCAACTCATAATTCCTTATTACTAACATTTGTAATCTTTTCTAGTTATGTATTTCATATTTGAAATCATTACGTCGCCTTATATATTTATGGAGAACTGAAATGCGGGCAGCACTAGGTAATGACATGTATACATTCCAGATCACCTGCTCTGCACCAATAGCTCATCTCCGCACCGTGCCCGCTCGCCCTGTGGCACGTCATATGATTTGTTACTCTGAAAAGGTAATTGTGTTTGCGAGATTCATAATTATTGCAAAGTTATTACTCTCAAGCAGTGACGTATCCAATAGTCATTTCCAAATTATACCCCATCCGTTAATGCTACGCTATTGGCATCACTTTCTAGTGCACATTTTGAATTCATTATATGTATTGCGCACAATACTAAAAGCTACTAGCGCCACCTACATATTAGTTCATACCTGGGACTCCTTAAACTACGCACACCTTTAATGATTTTTTTGCATGACTTTTTTTGTACACTTGATGTACACCATTTTATTTGTTTACTTAAATGTGAGACCGTGTATTTTATAAATAAATTGTTTCGAGACAATACTGTATCTGAAACTATTCTAGTTTGAGATGACAATCCCACCATATTCAACACTCTTCCCAATTTGATTTCCTTGAATCTTCTGGGAATATGGTATGTGTATGTGTGACACGACCTATGACAGTCTCTGATTCTTGATGAGATATTTCGTGTTACAGGTACAGCCTCCACTATACCAGGCCGCTCCCGAGAGCGCAGAAGTGGCAGGAGATAATGCAAATATTCCAATATACTTCTAGGTAATATTTACCTGTTTCTGTTACATCCCGTATGTCTTAATAATTATTTCCCTCTTTTTATAAATGTCACATCAAAAGGCATCAAATTCCTTCAGGAGCCCAGAAATTAGAAAGATAGGTTCATTCTTTTCTCTTAGATTTCTTTGCTTTTTTGATCTAAAGGTATAATAATTTCATCTCATCACACACTTTATGTTGTATACTTTTTATATGTTTTATTTACTCTAATAGTGCATTTAGTAGTAGACTGTGGGCATCATGGAGATTGTAATGTGAATTGGAACATTTTAAAAATATCATTAACGCAAATCATTATCCGTAGAATGATTATCACAAATCCAGATCTGGTGCAGACACCACTGCAGTCCTGGGCTCCTAGCGAGGGCCTATGAAATTTGTTCATGAATTTTGGTGTACTTTTACTGTGTTTTAACTAGGAATATTTTATAAAGAAAAATAATTTCAATTTCTTGGTTCTTTATGGGGTTGCAAATATTCAGTGGGCATTAGAGATCCAGGCGTTATTCAGAGTTTACGTTACAGGTCCAGGCGCCGATGTACCAGGCAGCTGGAGGAGTCCGCGGAGCACCCGAGGGAGCTCCGGCTCCGTCGGCCTCCCCCACTGCGCCCCCTCCTCCGCGCCACCACTCCCTCTACTACGCGATGAATGTCTGACAAGGAGAATAGTTGAGCGTCAAAATCAACATTTTTCAAAAACCTGCCTGAATTTTCTGGTCTTGGCAATATTCCACGTTATTCCAATTTTGATTAACAAAAGGATTTTAAAAAAAGTAAATATTTCCGACCATCCATTGTTGAAAAGGAAATATTATCTTTTTTTCCTTGAGGCTCCAAAAAAGGTTCATAAAGTTGTAAATTACATATATTACTGACACTTTCCATTTTGGTGTCGTAAATGATGTACCATACGGTAGTTTATTTACAGTAGGTCAACAGATAATTTATTAACTATCATAGTTATTCAACTTTAGTTACTCGACCAAATCTAAATGGCCAAACATTAAGATTGTGGACCAAAAAAGAAAGTCCAGTCACCTATGAGGATTATAAAATCTACAAACAGGCTAATTGCTTTCTATCATGAGGTTAATGGTTTTAATAACAAAACATTTTTTGAATGAAGTTATATTTTTCAGATTTTGGTCTTGGTAGACAGACCGTGACTTATAAATGGCTTAAATAATATGTAAGTAGGTAGTATTGTTTCATATTTATTAATAATAAAAAATTAATTTATAAATTAAAAGTATATTTCATTTGTACATAACAAGTTACTAATTCATTCAAATCAGGAATAGGTACCTACCACCTACCTATGTAATTTTTTTAAATATGTAATTTGTGTGAATGTAATATATATACAATTGTATTTTTTATTTAAGAATGGATTCGTTTCGATTTGTGGTATGCCGGTAGTAATTTTTTATGATTATGCGATTTATGAGAGTGTAAATATATTTTTTTTTCTCACACATAACTCTACATTAGCTTCGTTTTCCTCATAGAGTTGAGTTTAAGTTGTGTTGGTTAATGTACAAGGCGACTCGAGAGCTCTGCACCCCAGACGACTGAATTGTTTTACGAAAGCGGCGCTATATGAATTATCCATTTTTATTATTGTTATAACAGAACTTGATTTGTGCTAATTGTTAATTTAATTTATATCATCATAGTGGATCTTGGCCTCTTCAAGCATTTTCCTTTATTGATCTCTATTAGACGCTGATTCTTTCCAATATTAAGACAGATATGTCTTTGAAGACGTTGTCACTGCATTTAGCTTTGGACTTCCGAAGCACCTCTCAATAATGACTTCAATTATTGCTGTTTGGTCATCCTCTCAACTTTGATTAGCCCACCATCTGTCTTTATATTTTAATAAACCTTGCACATTATGATAATACGTGAAGTATAATGATATAAAAACTTATATGATTAAATAACGTATAGAACTCATTGTTGTTGTTCAACACTCAAAATTTTCCTTTCACAGTACACACTAACTCATTACTCGTAGTCAATACCCATCCACATCTCAGATGCACATGTAAGCACTGGTTTCATAAGTACTGGTTTCATTAGTAATGTTAACGTTTCTAGACACAAACGATTTGCACTAACTATGCATTTTTGGTTTTCTTCTGTAGTATTATTTTATTTCATTGTTAGCGATCCAAGATATGTACACCAATCTTTGTACCGTTTCAAAGTTTTGCCTTCCATACGAGCGTATAGGCATTTGATGCAACCAACTGCCACATATTTGATCTTCTTTTTAAGCATTGTGACATCAATTTACATCGAATAAAGTTTTGTTCAATGCACATTATCAAAGAACAAAAGCTTATGGAGCAGGTTTGTGTAATTATATGTTTGATCACTACACCGTTCATATAGTTCGTCGGTAATTCAACTCTTCAATGTATATGTCTATTTGCAAGAACAAGGTGTTCGCTGTGTTTATATGCTTTCAAATTAATGATAATTTAAGTGTTATACAATGTTTGTTATAATGAGAAACTTTGTTTGAAAAATATTATTGGAAATGAAAATTTACTACCGTAACATAAAAGTAAATTATAAATATTGTCTTCGTCGGATTCAATATTCATCTATCACTAGCAATTATTGTGACATACATTTACAATGAATGTATAAAACTTGTTAATGTAATAATAATATATTTATTATATCGATGTTTGCATATATCTGTTTTTAAAATTAATAAATTATCTTAATTACGTGTATGAAGCAAGCGGGACAGTAAAACCTCGTTAATTCGAAATTCAAGAGACCTGAAAAATAAATTTCGAATTATAAGGGCCCCCGTTAATTCGAAATTTATGGTACAAAAAAGAATCATGGTGCGATTGTGAAATTTGCCAAAAACACAAAACTCTCGAAAAAATCGATAACTTTGTTAAATTTATGCTTGTATTTAAAGAAATCACTTTGAAAACGCAATATTTATTATGTTAATGCAAAGATCGCTACATTTTGAGATATTTGGTGTTCTCACTAGCGAAAAAATATTTTTTCCATTTCCGTCACGTCTGGATGGTGGCCATATTCAAAATGTTTTGTTATACTTGAATTTGTGGGACGTTTCTTCAATCTTCACACGAGTTTAATGTTTGATTCCGCCTTTTTTCCGGCTTAAATGAAACAATGAGATATGTCATTAATTACATCTTACAAAGAAAATAAAACATTTTAATAACACAAACACAGTTATTAGGGAAAAAATCGAACTAAGGCAAATTTAAAAACATGAAAAACAATTAAAAAAAATAAAAATTTAGGTATGAGAATTAGTGCAAACACCGCCCGCCGCAAACTAAACTATCCGCACATATCAAGGCAGCCAACTGAAGGAAGCATACACAGGATTCCCCAATTTTATGGATCGCGTCACAATATGTATAGAAAAGGGGCATTCCATAAGGTACCGTGAATTGATTGCGAAATACGCCAAGAATCGTAAAATTCACGAAAAAGCCATTAATTTTGTGAAAAATGTCTGTTTTTCATATTTCAAGAAATCATTTCGAAAACACAATGTTTATTACGCTAAAACAACGATCGCGACATTTCAAAGTACCCGATATTGACATATTTATTGTTCTCACTTGTGAAAAAAATCGAAATATTTTTTCAATTTTGTCAAATTTCAAAAAAAAATCGAATTATGCGAAATAAAATGTATTGATTTATGGCGCAAGGGGCTAAAAAATATTTCAAATTACGAATTACCGGGGTTTTCGAATTATCGGGGCTAATTTACTATGAAATTCATATTTTGGGACTTGCAAGTTTTACAAATTTCGAATTATGGCGAATTTCGAATTATCGGGGTTTTACTGTATTAGGGAAGTCAGTTAGCATTGGGCTGTTGCCAGAGTTCGTAAATATTGATGCATAGATACAAGGCATTGGCCACAATCGCATTTCTTTGGTAACTCGAGTATTGGTGAAGGCTGGCCTGTCACCCAAAAAATTGTGGCCTGTCACCATTGACATGAGTGTTGTAGGTTCGTAGGTTCACCATAACTGGTAATAGATATGTAAATGCAACTGTAACTGGAAAACATAATCGATTATTTCAATAAACGTGTTTTCATTAACATTTCTGTGTAAAGTTTTATGAGCAATTCTGCCAGGTCTCCCACCTCTCTGGCAGATATTTCAGACTCGATTAAGTGGACCTCGCAATGGGATCCAAAATATCAGTCAAAGAGGTCAGAGATTTGGCAGAATCTTAGAACTGCTTTTATAATAAATGTTACGGCTGTAGATGCGCCAGTATTTTAAAAATCAACTCATGAACCATCCGTTACCGTGTTGAAATCAAAGTGTTGTGTTCATCAAAAGTTGAAGGAGCATTCGACAAATTTTAATATACATGTATAATAATTATTTAGCCTTTTCCAAATATATTATATAATAATTATTGTGATTATATATCGCCTATCCGTGCTTACAGTTTATTTTTAACATTACATGTATGCATAGATATGTATACACAAATTAAACTCAAATTCTATTAGAAAAAAAATTGGTTTCTCAAGGTCAATTACATTGGGAAATGCGAAGCATGTATTTTATATAACAATTTAGAAATTCAATTCAATCGGATAAATAATCTTCGATATTTGACCATTTTATGTACAAATAAAATTTATTTAGATTTTGCAAAATGACAGTTTGATTCCAGAGAAATTTTTCATTAGATGAATCATATTTTTATACACTTTCGTACTACTTCAAAATAAAAAAATTTTCAAGAAATAGTAATTCACTGCCTGCGTATGGCATCGTGCCTATTTTATTTTGACCAATGTTTACACCAAGGTTTGAAGGTTAAATCCAAGTTCCCAAGACTAAACAATAAATTGATCATGTACTTACTCTCTCATTCACAATCAAATTTAAAATAAAATAAAATTAATAGTGAATGCGAATTATTCAAAAAACTTTTTAACATATGATATTTAAAGGAATATTTATTATAATGTAGGATAGTGCCTAAATTTTATTTGATTTGAATAAATACAAACCAGCTACAGTACTTGCCAAAATGTAGATAAAATTACATATATGTATTATACAGTAATATTATGTATTATGTAACATGACAAAATTAATAACGTTGCTTGATGCATTTGTATACTGTATTTTTGTCACTGTTAACTAAGTATACAATGTGTATTTTGAAAATACAATTGTATGTTATTATCAAAAGGCACAATACTTGTAAGCATACAATGGTACATATATACAAATAGTTTATATGGAAAGGGTTCACATATTTCTTAAATTTTAAACAGATGATTTGAAGGATTATTTTCTAGGATAACCCGCGTATTTTAGTCTTGAGAAAGACTACCCTTACATTGTACCCTGTTATATTGTATTGGGTACAATATAACAGTCTTTCTCAGGACTACAATACGCGGGTTATCCTAGAAAATAATCCTTCATCTTTTACCCGCTAAAATCTTAATATTAACATATATATATATATATATGTATACAATATATGTATATATGTATATGTGTGTGTGTGTGTGTGCGTAGATATAAAACATTTCTTCCTGGTTAAAACAAAGTATGTTTTATGCTTTCCACGCATGATACAAAGTGTATTATGTGTGTACACAATTTGTTTTTATATTAACCCATTCTTGCTAAAGCAGGGGATTTAAAATCCCTCAAATCAATATTTGTTCTAATAACTCGGTAGTTAAACAAAAGATTCAACTTGGTGTAAGCTTAAATCAAATGATTTAAAATATGTTTGTATGTTTCCATAATTTATTTGTGAAAACCAAGTATTTACGTTAAAAATATAAATATTATAATTAATTACTGTACCCAACCATATTCATACCAGGTATTATGTTTTGTTTCACTTAAATACATAATAAAGGGTCTTATATCAAATGAGAGAGAGCAAGAAAACGATACTCATGTCAGTTCGCCAACGACACGACAATCATGCAAAGTCAGTACTCGTCAAACGTTCACTACGCAGTCATTGAGTATTATACTAACGCAAATGAATTTATAATATTCCATACAAGTTACTGTAGTGATATTCCAACATTTTACAAAAAATAAGTTAGAACTAAGAAAAACGCAATTGAAAAATATGCAAACTTTGATGTCGCTTGTCTCCGAAACTGTCGACACTTCACCCAAAGTGAAAAGATTACTATTCTACTACTATTCTATTCAAAATTGACTCCCGAATATAGTAAAAGAGCTGTTATTCTGACAATAGTTTTCTGAGTGTAATAAAAGAAGGATAGTAACAGAATTTGTGTGTACTGGAACATTTATTTTATCAAATTTACTATAAAAGTAATTATATAAACTTCAATCTCATTTGACACCATTTGCTTATATATGTATATATAAGTGATTGTGATTTGTGGCATCGAAACTAAACACATTTGGAAACTAAATGATATTAAGAAACTTTAATTGAAATGATCTTATAAATAATCCAGAATTAGGATTTGGAACAAAAACTGAAGATTGAATGTTACATCCTGTCTAGTGTACATAGATATTTAATATTTATCCTTTCTGAGAAAATAAAGACTAGAAATACATTTGGAAAATTGACACAATTGAGTTTATCCATTATTACTTCTTTATTTTTTAAAAATGAAATTGAAATGTGCCATTACATTGCAAATATGAAAAATGATATGAAAATTTCCATTGGAAATATCTCAATAATTTACTTAAATTGATGTAGAAGTATATAAAGTTAATGGCAGACAGTGGCAAACAGTAAAGGTTTAGTGTCAAGGTTATTAGATAATGTTACCAGTAATTTAGTCCTTTTAAACGGCCATCTCAAGGTGAGCCAATATTGTAAGATATGTCTACAAACAAAATTATATTAATTTATAATATTAAAATAAATCAAAAATTATATTTTTATGTTATTTTGGAAAATATACCAATACATTAGATTGTTAAACAATGTGTATATAGAGTAAAACTCGATTGCATTGAACAGTTTTCAAAGTTCAGGGCGGGAATAAAATCGGTGCAGTAATTAATGTTTTATTTTTATGATTTATCGAGCTCAATATTTAGTTAGCCCCATCTTGCATATTAATTGTTTTTTCAATATACAACACGATAACTGATTTAGGACCATCTCTTTGTCTGTTCACGATACAGCCACATAGGAAAGTCGATTGGACGGGTAATATACCAAATATACTTTAGGTTAAGATAATGTAATAACATATAATACTTACTTATTAAACATACATAATATTATAAAATATAACGTCTTGGGTTTATTAGAATTTCAAGTGGCTGTGTGTTCTCTTCAATTTTATGATACTGACGAATCTCTTTATCGTGTTTTTCATACTACAAAATTATGTTTCTTGATGCAGAATATAACATATAAGTACATACATATTAGAAATGTTCATTATAATCACAATAAGTTGTAACTGTGAACAATAAGTTATAAACTGAACATTAAATATTGTACATTTGTGTATTATTTTCATATGCAACAACAAATGTTTTTGTGGGAAGTTGTTGAATCTTGAATATGCATTTTACTCAAAAAGTTATACAAAAATATTACTAGAAACCTTTCAATAATTTTCTTTGCTACACACATACATAAAATCTTTTTTATATTTAGAATGTAGGTACCTACAGCTATTGTATTAACAAATAAAAGATTATTTGTGCCAAATGTTTTATAATAAATGTTGAATTCCAAGTGTACTAAAGATTGATAAACACCTTGGACCAGACATGTATCTTCGGAGTTTTCATAATTTATATTTTAATATAAATAGTTTCATAGGGACTTATTTGGTGCTCAAATAAATTTTAAAAAAGACCTTAGAAAAAATATTATTTATTTATTATAAATAAATACCAAAATGTATTATTCAATTGTTATAATTTCTGTAATTATTTGTATGAAAAAATATGTATATTGCCATGCAATTGGATTTAATAAATGTATTATTTTAAATGATGAAATCTAGGTGTTATAAAAATATACACTACATAATTTTGAAGAAATATGTATTTGATGAAATACTCCAATCATACTTTGTACTTCTCTAATCAAAGATAGTCACTTTATTAATTGTGAAAATTAACAAAAATGTAACATTACTAAAACAAAAATTTTAATATTTATTTTTGACAAATTATCTATTTGTCTTCTTAATTAATAGAAAAAAATATTATTGTTATCATTTTAAGCTTTCATATTATTTAAATGTTCCAAATGCAATTATTAAATTCCACGCCGACAATGAAATTTTTTGTTAGTGTTAAGTTTGGAATGGAGATATTAAAGTGAGTGTAATAAGATTTTTTCTGTAAATATATTTTATAATAAATATGTATTACTTACTTAATAAAACTTAGAAGAAAATGTTTATGGAATACAAGAAACAATAAAGCGTAAATATACATAATTCAGCATTCTTTTTTCTTTTATCAACTAAAAGAATAATGCAGTGAAATTTATGCGGTAACAAACACTTGGATGAGATCATTCCTCGAGACTAGTGAAGATTAATTAATAGTAAAGGTCAGTACGCTTGCAATTGTTGGATAAGTCAGCCCAACAAAATGCAATAGACAATTTTTTGTTGTAAACCTGCAGTCAAACATATTGTAATACTCTAGAACATGACTCTGTTCATCATCTACCATCACATAGGCAAAGCACTTGTGCAAACCGGTTCAACTGGTGTCACATTAGTGTGCAGACAACCAGGGTTGGAGGATATATATCACGAGATTTAAGGCTTGATTTTTATTTTCGACATATATCCAAAAAAATCTGCGGTCGTTAATAGATGGCGCTAGTTATATTTAAAAAATGATACAGGTTTTTTTTTTAATATCTTTAAGCATAAGAGAAGGGAAAAAAATACGCGCAGCTTGTCAGAAATTGTCTGGTACAAGGAACATCAATATGTTCCTAGGGCAAAACTGCAGGACCGCATCAAGGGATGGGTATTAGAAAAACCACGTCAAATGAAACCAAATCACTTTATATCGTTATCCAACGAAAACAAAATTGTTGAATAGTTAATAACATTAGCAAAATGTCATTTCCCTCTAAAAACTAAAAACTTCCGACTACCTACTGTGCAGCAAATTGTGAAGACAGAAAAAATAAAAACACTTTTCTAAGATGAAAAACCGGAAGAAAGATGTTATTTATTATTCTTACGCCGCGCCGGCCAGAATTGCGGAAAGCATTATTAGCGCATATAAGAATACGCAAAGTATATAAGAAGTTGGTTTAATGACTTGAAAACCCATCTAATAGAAAACAATGATGAAGATATATTAGAAGACCTTGATCGGATTATTAATGGAGATGAAAGCGGCTTTAACATAGGACCAAAATGCCCAATCGAAAAAATAATTCTCTTAGTGTATTTTATACGTACCTATGAACGAATTGAGACGATTTTTCGAAAAGCTTAAAAGGATTTAAGTATAATTTTTTTTTAAATGTCTGTATAGCGCAAATTCAAAAGGACATCTGACGGCCCTGTGCTAAAATCTGATGGCTGACTACTAACTGACGCATAGGTGGCCGATTACTGGCAAAACAGCCATTTATCATTAAAATATTATTTTAATTATTATATTTAGGCTAATTTTAAAAAGCAATACATATAATAAAAATAAACTCGATGTTTTTTCTAAACCACCTTTCGAAAATGAATTTACAATGATATTCCAAAGATGACTTTTTAAAATGGCCGACTACTAGCACAATCACCTTACAAGATCTGCATCCTCATTGCTCGGTTTTTCAGACATAATTCAATTATTTTTATCGTAACGTTCTGTTCGCCTATATTAAGTCTAAAATAAGAATCGTTATTAAATTCATGTTCAAAGAAATATTAAAATTATACATTGATAGTCGTATGTTATATTCTATAAAATATATTATATTTGACGTCCTTTTGAGATTAATGTCACTTCAAATAATTCTCCTGTAAAATTGTAATTTTGTACATACTCAGTCGGGTTTATATTTTGCGTTTTATTAAAAATATTTTTATTGTTCTGTAAATATGGATAAAAAAAATATAAACATAAGTAACATAAATTTCTTAGTGTACCTACAGTTTGGTTCCATGGCTGGTCCCAATAAATTTGACTTGTTTAAAAAAAATACTACAAATTTGTAAATCTTGAGGCAATCATGAAAAGGTCAAAATAAGTATTCTTAAAAAGCAAAATGTTTTAGTAGATAAGTTGCGCTTTATTACAAAATACTTTTTTACTTCAAGAAACTTTGGAACGAAATTTAAATTTAAAAAAAAACAATGTCTGTTGTAAAAAATATGTTTTGATTTCATTATGCAAAAATACTTTTACGATGGAGGACATACTTCCGCTGTGTCCCAGTCCCCTTTCCTAAACAAGGGTTCTAGTTCATCTCTGTACAATTTACACTCGATGATAAAAAAGAATTTAGTGTTACCTAAACATTATTTTTTATATGAAAAAACCTTTAAAGAAACTGAGGAAAAGTCACAGAAATGAAATGGTGAATCACGACATACATGACAGCGCATTCGTACAGCGAAACATGAAGATCTGTAAGGCGGAATTTTTTGATTTTTTTCTCAATAATTTATAAGTATTTATTTTTACTAAAAAAATAGGGGAGTGTTACGGACAGAACAAGACCTGAACCTACCGTCAGGCAACAGAACTTTCGAGTTCTGTAGTTGACGCAACCGCGTCACATAAAGGGCAGAAATCTCTGATGTGAGTGAAGCAGAGCGGAGACTGAACTCTCCACAAAGGCCCCTTTCAGGGCCGCTGCCGATCGCCGTGACCCGGTTGGGGATGGGTACAGTGCCGAGGATGACGCGCGAGTTTTCGGCTATGGTGGTCGTCCTTATACGTGTCGGGACGTCAGGCGGCGGCACCCGGGAGAAGGGGGTAGCGAATGGGAAGCACCAGCTTCATGAAATCGCGTCCCGCTGATGGCAATGAAAATGCACTGAGTATCATGATCTGAAATGTGTATGTTTTTCACTGAGAATATTATATGAAAATATTAATTTTCAGATTTTTTAACATTTCAGAGCTTTCTAACATGATGGAAATTAATGGATTCTTGATTTCAGAGATCTTGATGGAACTGAATCACAATTTTATGTAATAAAGTATCGCATTTTCATTGTTTCTAATAAAAGAGAGCGGGCGGGAGGTGATTTTTATTTGCGCACAAGGTGCATTTTTGTACCCTGTTATCATGAATTTGCCAGACAAGCAACATTAAAGTTATCTCAACATTTACAAATGATTGAGCAGTAAAATCGCACACATACACACACGCTGTAAGACATAAAAAGTTGTCTACAGATGACATGATAAATGGTTTACTGTATGGCATAAAAGTTGCCAACAGGTCACTGGTAAAAAACACACATTTTTTATGACAAGGAAAAAAACGAAATATTTTTTCGAATACATCTTTTAATGAATAAATTACACTCACAATTGTCTGAAAACACGAGTCTGACAATACAAACACCTCACCGGCCGCCGCTTATGAGCGACACTAGGCCGGGTTTTTTCCTATACAAATGTTCATGAAACCGGAATAACTTTCGACAGAGGTGTCCGATTTTGATAATTCTTTTTGTGTAATGATCAGTGGATCAAGACCTATTTGGGGATTATACACACTCATGTGTATAAATAATTTTTGGTTTAATTAAAAAATTAGTTTTTTACCGCAAAGTTTAAATATTCATAAGTATAGTGTGATATATCAACAGATGCGCTGCGACCCACTCTATATAATGGATATAAAAAACTAAACCTAAAAGTTAATTGAGAATTTTAAGAAATTTATTTGTTGAAATATTTTTGCCCACCGGGCCAGAAAATGAGATATATTTTAACTGTTGCTTTAATAATAGTGTCTCAAGGTTGCCACGAAATATGCCAGGCTGTTTATTGAGACGCAGTCCATGTAATGGCATATTTAAAATCCCCCGGTGGGGGTGCGTTTAATTGTAATTAATTATAAACTGTAATATTTATATATGTGACGTCACGAAGCTTGTGACTCATCCTCCCCGCCCCTTGTCATAAAATGTCACACTTTGTTGACCCCCTCCTTATTTTAATCAAATTTATTTTAATCAAATACTCAGGAGTCACTTAAGCAAAAAATAAAATGAAATATGTAATTTTTGTTTAAACTTTATGAAAATCAACTCTTATGGTAGTTTTAAACTATTAAACCATCAGTCTTTCATTTTCATTACCTTTAGAATAACACATTACTAGCTATCAAACTTTAAAAAAAAATCAACTTTGACTACCATTGTCTACATATGAGGGTAATTATAGTCGCTTAGGTGACGATGAGAGTAGCCTAGCCTATGCACTCTGCATGTGCCCACAACCCGCAAGAAGAGCATCTGCACCATTCTTCATTGTTGCGACCAAATTCACCACACACTAGGCTATTATTAATATCGTCATCTTTGCTTCTTGCTTTTTGATTTCGGCACTATGTTTTTTCTTTTGCTTCTTTAGCTGATGGAGTCAACTCTCATTGCCCCCATTGCAGGGACTCTTATTACCAGATTATACCAAATATGTAAAAAAATAATTTGCTGTTAAAACACCACAAATGTTTTTTAAATCGATAATTTAAACTTACAGTCACTCTTACACTTACAGTCAGTCTTACTCAATAAACTACTTTAAATACTCAGCTTTCTCGTAGTAATAATGTACTCACCACTTATTTCATGCACTCGTAAAATTAAATGAAATGCGCGCAAAAATGCGTGGCAGCCGTCCTGTGCAAACGATAGACGCGTACTGAGCAGGCAAGTGTGAGCTGTCACGTAAAAAATCTTTTAGGCTGATATTCGTTTGTGTAGAGACTTTCGTCTGGATGCTAGAACGCTGACCACCATTGACCGCTGATTCCCATTACCTCTTTCTCCCCCTACTCGGTTTGACAAAAGTAAAACCGAATAATACTCGGTATTCGGTTACTCGATAAATCTAGTACTCGGCCCATCATTAATAATAGATAAACCAGTAAGAAGCACTGATGGACACCGCAAGGCACTATTTGCAAGACAGGGGTCAAGAATCGAGCTTCCATCGTGGTCCAGTATTAATAATTTTATTTGAAATTTTCAGTTTAGTTACTTAGTGTAAAACGTTGGTATTATGTATTGAATCAACAAAACATTATGCAACCGTTCAAAAAAAATCTTGAAAATGTCTATTTTTTTGCGCCTCTAACTACACGTAACCCCTTAAATTGTCTTAAATTTTATATATTTTTTTTCTACCTTTTCAAAAGAGTAATGAATGTGCTATGTGGGAAAATTTAAAAAAATCGTTTCTGACTATTTTTGAGTTCATAGTGATGCACAGTTGCCAAAAAATATCTTAAAGTGGCCAAAGCTGCCCCCTCAACCCTAGGATTTGAACAAAATATAAATAATGAAATGGTGTTATACCACTTGTATCAATTGAATTAGATTACGGACGTCATTTTAGGAACAACTTTTTGAATATTCTGAAATAAGCAATATTGCTATTTCTTGACAGTTTTTATAGGAATAACATTATAATGCCATCAATTTTGACGTTTTATGTTTGACAGGTACGAAATTAATGAATCAATCAGAAAGCGCTAAAACGTAAACGAACACTAAGTTATTCACAATTATGAATAATGAGCTTTCTAATTGATTGAATTCATTAATTTCAAATCTTTGAAACTTAAAACTTCAAAATTGGCAGCATTACAATGTTACACAATAACTGTCAAGCCAATATACAAAAATTGCAATTTTGCTTATTTCAGAATACGATAGATTATTAATTTATCATACAACTTCAACAAGACTGTTCATTAGCGCCCGAATTCAGAGTCAATACTGAATGATTTAAAGGTTAAGGTATGCCTTAGAAGTGTTATTTTGTAGTGAAAATTACGCTTTTAAGGCGTAAGTACATTAACCTTTAAATCATCTAAGTATTGACTCTGAATTCAGGCATAGGACTGAAGTTTTGTTAGAATCTTTAAAATAAAACAATTTGGATGTACACGCATATGTATTTCTAATAACAGATTAAAAACGTGAAACATTAGTTTCGTAACAATTCAACAAAAAGTAATATACAATTTTAAATAATATTAACAAATGAGGCTCCATATTTTGGAAATCTTATTTATTTTAAGTATACTTTAATTAACTTAAATTATTTGTACATGGTTGTTGAACATAGTTGAGGCAGAATCCTCTGTTTCCAAAATCGTTGGGCGCCTCTACGCTGTCCGTGTGAAAAGCAATGCGGAAAGGTTTCACTGTACCTAGAAAAATGACCATATATTACCATTTTTGTTTGCCCAGCTAAACCGGCACTAGCCTATTGATCTCTGCTCATGTCCATAATTTTTTTTTTTTATGAAAATACATTTAAATTTGAATTTTCAACAGTTTATGACATAATAGACATCATGACAGTATTAAAGAATTAAAGAATAAGTGATTTTAGAGAATAAAACAATTCGAAAGGATTCAAAAAATTATCCAGTTTTAATATAAGTACATATGGAGATGAATAAGATTTTCAATAAAATAAAAGTATAAAATTCTGCATTCGGCCATTTTAACTGAAACACCGAGCAGAGCGAATGACGTCACGGCTAAGTAACCATCACCATGTCTCTTATACTGTTGTCATAAACACAATGCAATGATTACTTAGGCTGGACGTAACATAGACGCCATAACACCTGCAGGCGTTTTTACGCGAAATTGAAAAAAGGTAGATGAAAATGCAATTATTTGCATAAAAACTTAGTTTATTAATATATTAATAGTAGATATGTACCTATATTATAGAAGGTTATTTCAAAATCTGTCATCTTGCATGTTCATCAATATTTAAAAATATACATATACTAGCTGTTCATACCCAGCATTGCACGGGTTATGGATTAAGTTTAAAATATATTTGTGAGGGTAAACAAAGTTTCGATTCGAACGGTATAGATTTGGATCGAAAATATATCAGGGTCTCCCCCTGATATAAAGGGTAAGAAAATAGGGGGAAATGTTGCCTATATTACCCGCCGAGTCCTAAAGAATAAGTTTCCAAATCTTGAGTCCGATTGGTCAAACGGTACAGATTTGCATCGAAAATATATCAGGGGGAGGGTAAGGGGTATGAAAATAGGGGGGAAAAGTTACCTATGTTACCCGCTGGGTCCTAAAGCATAAGTATGCAATATTTGAATCGAATCGGACAAACGGTGTGGATTTGTATAGAGAACAGACAGACAGACACTGAGTTTTATAGGTATAGAGATTCATTTAAATAATATTTATAACTGTGGCTTAAACTGCCTTCAATATAGCTTATATATGTCTCTCTATTATTTATTTCTGAACACGAAAGACACATTTGAGCCATCATTTTCAAATTATTTCTCCTTATGTGATATAAAAGTATCCTTAGCATATTAGTGCATTATGTTTATGTTCTTCAAAATGATTACTATTTGTCTTTTTTAAATTATTTAATATTTTACTGTTTGTCGTGCTAAATTCTAATCTGTTGTGCTTTCATGGTTTTATTTCTTTATTTTTTTATGTGATTAATAAGAACATTTTATATTTTTTGCTAAGATTAATTTTTGTACTGTATTTTATACTGTTTTTTGCTGTTTTGTTATTCGTTTGTTTAACACCCGAGCCAGTAAATTTATAAACGATGTAAAAGAAGCCAAAAACAAAACAAAATAATAAATTATTCTTCCCCCTCTGTTTTTAAATTTTACCTCATCATACATATTGAATGGAATAATATAAATAGTACAAATAAAAAATTTACAATCTGCGTACATTTTACTTGACATTCCTGGAGAAATTAACTTACTGAATACAGAAGAAGCCTGCAGTGATACTTCAGCAGCGAAGGTTCCTCCGCATATACGGTCCGTGCAAGAAGGGGCTGAAGCCGGAGGTCTGCCGACGTTTGAGGCGCAGGGGATGATGATCCAGTCTGCTGGGCAGCTGTTAGGGGTGTTGCTGGAACCTATCATCGCTGGCACCGCCAAATTACTGTTGCCAGATAGCGTGAAGCTTCGAGAACGGTTGCCCGGTGCTGTACAAGAAGCCATTTGCATTTTTAAATTAAGCATGTCCGCGGGACGAGACACGATGAGACTTGTTTAAGATGAATCTGAAGAGTAGTAATCTGTTTAAAGAAACTTAAAATATTTTTCAATTTAAGAACAACAGTGAAAAGGTGTATTGGCAGGTACACGATGTTAGATATGACAGTGAAATTCGATATGTACACATAAAGGTCACCTAAAACCATAAAGGTTTGAGGATTTTATATTCACTCAACTTACCAACATAAATGATCAATGGAGTGACATTTGATGTACAACAATTGTGAAGTTAGACGTGATACGGTGAATACACTGGGACTACAATCACAGATTGTCTGGCGCCGAAAATATATAAATCTCTTTCGTAGACACAAGCTGTATATCTCTCTAGCCCTATCATCCAGACTAGAAAAAGTAATGTATTAGATATAAAATAACTTGTTTTTAAAATCAATTAAACAATAAAACTTGCAAAACATTAGATAACTGCTGTCCTATGGTCCGAAATGCAATAATCCATTGTTTTTTTTTAAGATTTTGCAAATCTGTGTTTCCCATTAAATGAACTGGGTGGGATTCCTATGAAAAAATCGATAATTACTATACTCGTAGATAAATGATATCGAGAATTTCAATAAAAATTAACTAGACGTGATATCCCCTAGGGAAATATGAGTACTAGTTCTGGTGTAGCAGCATGCTATGTGGATGGTAAGGTTAACTAAAATATTATTTTTATTTTGTCGCCCAAAAAATTTTTTTTCTAAAAAGTGATCGATATTTTTGATTGTTACTTGTAGTCCGACGCATCTTATCATGCAAAAAATACGGTAAGCACTGTTCATGATATTTTATTTTGTTTTGGAATTTTCCTTTTCTTTTCGCAAAATACGGTAAGCACTATTCATTATATTTTATGTATTTTGTCTTTGAATTTTCCTTTTCTAACTTCTTTGGATTTTTCCTCGTAATCCAAATAATCTTTACATTTTACAAAGTCTAATAAGATATCTAATGGGCGTTACAATAGGAAATGGAAATATTTGTTAAGTAATGGTTTCATATGCTTTTGAAAACAATTGAAGGCAATAGAAGTAGCTGAAACAAAATGCATATTGTTTGTGAAGATATATACCTATACGCCCGCCATTAACCAACACACAGCAACACATTCGAATCTCACAAACACATGTTAAATTTAACAATTTTTCCCATATTAATCAATGTTAAATAGGATATTGCGTTGTAGGATAAAAAGAAGTCGAAAATCACTTTTATCTTTTCACAAATGATGTTCTCCTTAATAGTGTCGCCGTGCATTCCCTTAAACTTCGTTGAGAATACGCGAATGTTGCGGAGATTGTCACTCCCTTCGAAACATTTATTTCTCAGACATATATATTTTTTTATTGTTTTTATTTGTATTTTTAATGAGCCCTATGATTATTTTATGATTTTTTTTTTTATTTTAATGAAAGCCCTAGAGGGATCCATTGCAACAATTTAAGAGAAGTATCCTCAGAACAGTCTACGATCCTGTGAGAGATCATAATGGTTGGCGTCGTCGATACAACAGAGAGCTGTAGCTAAGTGGGGCGCTTGAGATGGGCTGGACACGTAACCAGTATGGACGACGATAACCCAAGAAAATGCGTCACACTCTTCACATCACAAAGACGGAGAAGTCCAAGAAGGCCCCAACTGCGATAGATGGACTCTGTCAGCGCTGATACATCCATATTACGAATAATAAACTGGAAGACAAAAGTAACAGACAGACAAGAATGGGACCGAGTACTGGGGACAAGATACATAAAAAACAATACATTATTATTAAAACTTATTCCACTATTCCAATTACAAGTGTCTACGACCTGCTCTAGCAACATTTATTCTTTAAGATAGTGAAAATCCTTGATGGAGACCAATTGTATTAGGTACCTATGTGCGTACCAGGTCAACCACAGTCATACCTCGTTCACGTTTCACTTCTAGACTGATTTTTCTCTAATGGCTATCTTCTTGTATCTTTTTATTTGGGGACATTCTTATTAAACTTTGCACAAAAAAATTTACAAATAATTCATCTGAACACGAGTTTGGAACTAAATACGTTCACTGGTGGAAAGAGCTTTAAATACAGATGCAAACTAGAACATGGGACGTGTTGTCTCCTCGTCACTCATTATGTGAGCCACTCATCATGGGAGAAGCTTACTAAGTGAGGTTCCACTGTTTTATTAATATGTACTGTTTAATGCGATTCTCGTAAAAGAGTGTATACACTGAATGAGTAACTCCTTTGATTTCTGTGATCCTAAGCTGCCCTTGGCATTGAAATTTGGAAACTCATTTGGCTATTTGGTGAAAAATAATGACTGATCGCAAAAAACAATTCTGGAATGATTGTACAGCGAATTTGGTTAATCATGATGCCGATGGCAATATAATTAAGAATTCGTTCTATCGATTTGACGTCAATTTTAATGTCTTAATGTGCTGCAATTATTCAGACATATCTCGCATAGATTAGCTGAAAACCTGGAGAAAATGGTAGGTAAAAATATTATGAAGCTAGAAGCTGGGAAGATGAAGGCCAGAGAGGAAGAGGATGACCAAATCACGACGCTACTATGCACTATGTTGGAATGTTTCATTTTTATTGTTGTCATGATGTCAAATGGAAGGTTATCAGAACTACGGGGTGCAGTGGAGGAAAATCGTCAAAGACATTATAAGTTGAATAGTAGGATAAATGTTAGATAACAGAATTAGAAATTATTTTAAGCTGAATGTGCTTAAAGTCAAACACCTAATATCATCTTTAAAATCTCATTTGACACTGCAGTCTGGACACGTCCTGAAAGTGTCTAATGAAAGTATGTGGAAAATAGAAGCATATCCAAGCTCGAGAAGCTCCTAGAAATGCCGGTAAAGATATAATCAGCAGAAGTACAATATTCCTGAAGATTGCTACAAGTATAATATATTCACTTCTAATTTGTTCGTTCATTAGTCAGACAGTCAAAGGGTGTGAATGAGAAGATGTGGTTGTTGAATTGAAATGTGGTTGAATCAAAAATGGCACGCCAGGATAGAAGAGTATGCATACTCATTAATCAATTATTATGCTACAATTATAGTAGGTACTTTGCTTCAATATAAATTTCCATAAAGAGGCATTAAAGTTGAAATTGAAATAAAGTTAAAATTGAAAATTGAGATTATTATGAAAATAAGAAATTTCAGATATTTTTTACACTATAGTACCTACCGTAGTATAGTAAATTTATAATTAAAATTAGTTAAGAAAATATTGGTCTAAGATTACGTTTTTTAAATTATTGTTTTTGTTTAATTTTACAATAACAATAAAAGGTCATTAAATTACAGTTGTCTCGAAAGAAATTAAACATTTACCTTTCTTGTTTGGATTTTTTAATAAATTAATAGCTGTGTTTGTTTTAATACGAGTTTATTTGTTGTCTATTATTATATCGTGAGTGCAAATATGTCACGTCATCCGTAGCAAACCAAAGCGGTGGGATTAATATTTTGGATAAAGATAAATATTAGAATAGATAACTAGAAAAGGAGAAAAGTTGATTCAAATCACGTAAATAAAACAGTGTATAATATAGAGCAGTTTCCAAATTATTGGTAGTTTAAATAATTCATGTAAATTAATATTATGTGAGTATGTTTTGTATTGAGTAAAAACAATATGAAGATTGAAACTAAATTAAGATAAAGATAAATTAAGAGAGGAATGGAGACGAATTCCATATAATAAATAGAAATCATAACATTTTAAAACTAATGTTTGACCTAACGAAAGAAATATGAGAGTTTAATAAATAGATTAAATTAAATAAATTAAATTAAATAAATAAATTAAATTAAAGATTATCTAATTACTACCTACATGGCTTATTAATTTCTAATTTCATTTTTTTAGTAAATTTTTTTCTGCGGATTCCCCAGTAAATTTGATGCGAAAAATGCATAAGAAATAAATTTTGTTATATTATTATGTACTTTTAATTTTACCTTAATTGTTATGGTCACTTTTTCTAAAAAGAAATGTGGTAATTGGATACGTGATGGATCAATATTCTTACTACATATTTTCAAATTAAGCTAAACGCTTGTACCATAAAAATACCACTTAACTTGCTGGTGCCCCTAAATGGGGCTCGAACCATTGATCGTAGGATCGCCAGGCGAGAGTCATAACTACTGCACCAACAAGCTGAACGTACCAGGATCGATACTGGTACCTCTCACGCGCTAAGCGAGTGCTGTGCCATTTTTTTACTCTTAGGATACTCCTCTAGTAGACTGCAGTAACAATTTATCATATAAGAACACAATGTTGACTTTTTATGTTAGAATTAGATCACTTCTGATAAACCTTATTATTTATACATTCCTAATAACAAATTTTCATCACAATATCTAATTATATATTATATTATAATAATTAGTTATCCCCGGTGAACTTGTAACAAGTGAGTACTGATATTTAGTTTTATTGCCAAGTAAGCTGTCGGTAAGTTACGTGTCACCTGAGTTAGTTCAGTGAGTAGTTATGATTAAATATCTACCACTCTTGCTATGTTAATGTTGCTACCAAACCTGTTGCGTCTGCTGTTAAGACCCCTTGAAGCGAAAAAATTTATTAGGTATTTATTTTACTTTGTTGGTCGAAGAACCCCCCCTCACCTGCGGAGGCTACCGTGTCGGGGCAGGCCGAATACTGTACCCCGCAGAAGTTCCTCTCGACCCTGATGCAGATGCTGTAGTCCTGGTTGGAGAGCTGGAGTCCACTCACGGGGTCATAGTTGAACGACTTGATCTGCCCAGAAACACCGGTGAAGTATTGCAAGCAACCTTCTTCAGCTAAAAATAATTGCTAAAAATAACTAAAATAAAAAAAATAATTGCTAAAAATAACGTTACAAAAAAATTCCAATCAAAAATAGATATTTCATTATTGCTTGACTTTGGAATTAAAACCCGCCCCGCCCGCACCCGGCGGTAACCCCTCGCCCTGACATTCAGTACAATTTTGTATTTGCTCGGGAGCTGCGACATCTTGATTACCAATATACATTGAATTATTATGTTCAAAACATCCTAAACAGTCCGGGATGGTGCAAGAACAATTGCCAATGAAGTATTAAAGTTTTGCGAAGCTGAAAAAGCAAATAATGGACCGATATTACAGTCTGACAGTTTGACAGATAGAACGGCTGCCATTACGGCTTGGTTTCTTTGATGCTGCCTGACCAAATTTCTGTTAAAGGCTACGACACCGGTCACCGGACATTCTGAACGTTATGTATTGTGTAATAAATTTACACCCTGGCAACTTCTGTTATGCGACAGGGACGCTCTCCCTCGTACGCCAATTTATAGTGGTCGCATTCTAGTGACATCAGTGGTTAATTAAGGGAAAAAGCTTTGGATGCCGGTCGCACTAAGGATAATTACAACTTACATATGAAACGGGTTGTAAAATTTAAATGTATACAATTTCCAAAAATTTGATAGAAGTTATATTCTATATTGGGTGGAAAAGTGAATGTTACATTGTGTAAAGTGATCACTTTACACAATGTAACAACTTTAACTTTTTTTTTTTTTTGTAAGTGGCCAACTTTACGATAGGTCTCTATATCAATACATAATACACAGAGTGGCCTGTACATTGAAAAATATATTTTATGATATTATAGTAGAAATTTGGTTGGGCAACACTAAAGAAACAAACCAGTAATGGCGGCCGCTCTGTCTAGAGTCCTGTCAGACGGTAATATTGGTCCATTATTTGCTTTTCGCAAAACTTTAAAAGTACATTGGCAATTGTTCTTGCACCACCTGCAAGGTGTTACAATATTGTTTTGGACATAATTCAGTGTATATTGGAAATCAAGATGTCACACTCGTGCGCAAATACTGAATTGAATTGAGATTGAACTGAATGACAGGGCGAGGGGTTACCGCCGGGTGCGGGCGCGGCGGGTTTTAGTTACGTTGGGCATTTATAGTCCAGTGAGCATGACACTGGCTTCTCACGCCGATTCCCGGTGAGATCACAATAAAAATATGCAATTTACTCAAGCTTTGGTATTTTTGTGATATGTTTCGCTTCAGTAATTGAGTCACATGGCCTGTTGAAGCAGTAATGTTAAAACCAATTAAAAAAGTAACATTTTGGAAAAGGAATGGGGTTATTTATAATATTAAATTTAACCTTTAATTTGTAAATTATGAATAACCAAATCCTTTTTGCAAATATGTAGTCGCCTTTTAAATTTGTTTTCACATTACGTATTTCCTGATTAGTTATTCAACATCCATATATTTATTTATTGTTTTTGTTAGTGTATTTACTTCAAATTTAAATATTTGATAAGCATTTTATCCTGATTCAGGGACCATTGGTCACGGATATGCAATATAGGGTGGTTTTCTTTTTATTAATAAAAATAATTAATAACTATACTTTCAAAATTTTAAGACGTTTATTATACTCATATATAATCATGTTCCCTTTCAGTATTTTCAAACCTCTAATAATTTTAATCGACAAATTAACCTTCGTAACATAAATATAGGTACATCTGATTCATATACTTCAAAGAAACTAGTACATTAGAATGTACCTCTCGGTCATCAATCAATGAAGGAAAATGGGTTATTATAAATAAGTATTGTTTTATTTCTTCTACTAACCTCTGTATATTGTACTGCAAGGAATCTGACTAACTTTGACCTTCCAGTTTCTCTGGAAGGACGGTCCACTGGTAACAAATGTTAGTGTGATTGGATTTGTCGTCCCTAGACCAGCATCAATGTACACTGCAACAATTTTTTTTGTAAGTTTTATTTAGATTATCTCAATACGCTGAATACAATTATCGCGATACGCTGCCAGGATGTATAATATCAGTACTGCGGGTTTAACTCTGGAGCTAAAATTTCTAAGGAAGAGAGTTAAGGTTAGTTCAATCGTAGAAAACTCAGGGTTCGGTAAAATTTGATTTTTATACTAAAAAATCAAAAACTCGGATTTTTTTATATACAACATTATTTGGAAAACATTAATAACCTCGCAAGACTATATTCCTGCCTTAATTGTGAGTTGAAAATGTTCAAGCTATTATTTATTTATTTATTCATTCGTTTACGCCTAAATAGGCTTTTACATATGTAGGTATATAACAGTTATTTGCAAAAATAATATAAACAGAGAGAAAAACAAAAAAAAGAAAGTGTATATAATTACATTATGGCGGAATGAAGCGCTCTCAGTATCGCGCCCCTATACTGTGACAGGCCAGAACCAAACACGTCCGCTATGTTTGTATAATTGTTACCTAACCTGTGTATTCTAGGTACTACCGAGTTGTAGTGAGCATTTGTTCTAGTATTGTCACAGTAAAAAGGCGTCGGCACTCGAGTAGTTCGACTGGGTACATGGAACATTATTAAGAACAAAATTTCAGGGCTGTGGTAATGCGAGTTTACAATTTTATATAATAAAATCAGATCGGATAAAACTCTCCTGTCCGATAGTGGCAATAAACCGGTAAAATATAATAAGTTTGTATAGTTAAGATTTTCTATTGGGATATGGAGACGGAAATTTATGTAGCGTAAAAATTTATGTTGAATTCTTTCTATTGTATGAACATGAGCATTGTAATAGGGACACCAGATAGATGAGTTGTATTCGATTTGACTTCTAACAAGAGAACAATAAAGGAGTTTGACGGTTTGAATATTTATTATGACCTAATATCAATCGTTATTGATATATGCGACATCAAAGTTTGCATTTTTTTCAATATTTCTGACTTATTTTTTTGTAAAACGTTGGACTAACATTACAGTAACTTATATAGAATATGTAAAATTTATTCCCTTTAATACAAGTCAAATAAAAAAATAAAAACCTTCGAATTCCAATTGGAAAACATACATATTGGAAATTTTTCAGGGTTTTTATCATTTTATTTAACTTATATTGAAACTAATGAATTTTTCGTAATCGATATAAGTAACTGTAATGATAGTCCAACGTTTTACAAAAAATAAATCGGAAATATTGAAAAAACAATGCAAACTTTTTTTGTTGCATATTTAGACTCATAATCACAGTCCTGCGAGGTTATTAAAGATTTCCAAATAACCCTGTATATCAAAAATTTGATATATATCCAAACTTTTTTCTCCTTTTTTGCACACGTCGATTGATACAAACTCGAAATAATTAGGATATTTATTTTTTTATTTTATACATGAATTATATTTATTAAATAAATGAATTGCATACTGAAAAAAGCAAATATATTCAATTATTATTAATTATAAAATCGTTATAAAAGTTGCTCTTTCTAATGTAGTTTTATGGATGGGGTTTTATTCTTTGTGAGAAACGAAAAACGGATTATATGTGACAAATTAAACTAAAAAACATCCAAAGCACTTTTTAAAATACAGCTAGCGCCATCTTATAACAACCGCAGAAATCAAAAAATAACCTGTAGCACTTTTTAAAATACAACAATCCATCCAGTAACGACCGCAGATTTAAAAAAAAAACAACCTGTAGCTTTTTTTAAATACAACTAGCGCCATCTTTTAACGACATATACAGCATATGTTTAAGTTTTTTGGATATAATATATAAAAATAAAAATCAAGCCATAAATATCGCGATATATATAGCATATATTATGATATATATCCGCGGATATACATCATGATATGTGCTGAGAATCTGAGAAAACTAGAACTTTCATCTTATAAAATGTCACAGATGGAACACAAAAAAACCCAGATTAATTATGTTTTTAAGCTAGTTTTAAAAAAGCCATAAATACAAAAGATATTTTTTAAATTACAGTAATACATCGCAGTATAAAATCGCTTTCAAGTCGCAACATAAATTAACCTAGATTTTTTTAAAGTTTATATGTCTTCACGTAAGACAACAAATGGTCACGCAATTTATGCAGGTATTTTGTTTTTCTTTGATAAATAAAATTTAATCATGGTCAAAACTGTGATTCATTTATTTGGATTACACAATAACGATTATTTTTTTTGTATCTAATTGCATTGATGATTGGTAACGGATTTTTCGCTATTCGAAAAGCAACAATCGATATAGAAGACTACAGTTAAATCTCATTTTCCAATCATCGATACAATCAGATAGGGGAGACCGGGTAGGTATATTGCGTCCAAAGAGTTGACTATGTATGTTTTTATATTTTTGATTTTAATTAAGGGTTCTAAGTTCGTAGGTACCTAAAGTTGTTATTAGCTTAAAACTAATTTTTTAACTTTATTTTTGTTTGAGTAAACATTTTGTTTTTTTATAATAATTATTGAAGAAGTACAGAATTGATTGTTTTAATTAATAAAAACATTCATGTCATTAAAATAAGTGTTTCTGTTTTTAATCCTACCTTAATATACTATGTGACTTCCTACCCCTACAACTGTGACAACCAACCCTGATGCGGAGTTAAAAGTCACACTTCTCCTTTTACACAAAAACTGAAATATGTCCTCAATAAATAAATTTTAGAAGAAAAGCACAAGTTAATCATAAAGTGGAATAAATATACAATACTTTGATATACAAATGTCATTGCTAAACTAAAAACAAGAGCACTAAAAATGCAAAAGAAAAAAAATGTGACAACCATACCCGGTCTCCCCTACATATCTCATATAACTGTTATTGTGTAACCGGTTAAAATAAATATTTGACAATCATAAACAAAAATACATCGTAACACGGTACCTACCTACTAATTTTATAAAATAAATACAATGATATTTAATACGATAGTAGATAAATATCCTATAGCGAAAAAGTCAATTATCAAAATATAATGAAAAATAATGTGCCTGTTTTTTTTTCGTAATTTTAGTCTGGCTACTACTATTTTGTATTTTATATGTTATTGTTACCAAGTACTATACATTACTGAAATATACAAACAACATACATGTTCATGTTTTTATTTTTATTATTTCGATCGGTTACCAGGCCTTATTATTACTATGTTTATTTTTAAGTTTTGCTATGTTCATATAACACTATCTTTTACATATATTTTATCCTATGTAAATTATACCCATAACTAAATATGCAATGTACTTTTGCAAGAAAATGGAAAATAAACGTGCTGACAAGCTGTGCAAGGCTTGGAACGATCTATAACAATAGAAAATATGTATAGATTTAATAAAAAAAAAAATTAAAAACATGTATTTTCACTGAGTAATACGAAATACATCAACAAAATTGAATGTTTACTCGTGTACTCTGTAAGTGGTTGTGATACGTGGGCTGAAACAAATAAAAATAAAAAGGAAACATTAAAAAAAAAGTGCGCAACTAAGTTTCCGGGTTCATACATTGATGGCGCTAACGGCACGCGTAGTGGACATACATACCTACATGTCAGAAGTTATGTTTGTTTTATAGATTAAACAACTGTCAACAATAATCAGTCATAATACTGACACATATCACTATGCAAAAATTTTATTTTTCACATCGAAGATGTCGAGTTTTGTGTCGTATAAACAGCATTTGCGGGAAGCTTGGCTTTTCTGCTTTACCTTTAAAAAAATGCTAACTATAGGTCGACCACAATCAAAAGACCATTCCTTAGCTTTGTCCGGTAAAAAGAAAGCGGGCGAAAGTTGCCTGGCAAGCCCGTATTACAATACTCAATATGATATTCCAAATAAATATATATTTTTTAGTTTAAAAAAGGTTACTTACTTCTTTTGTGTTCATTTTTTGCATCGTAACAACACACATCATTTTTGCGCACATTCTTTTGAATGCGGTCTACCTATAGTGATACACATCGTATTAACAAAATTTGTAAATGCCATTGAACTAGACAAATCAATTTAATATGAACATCTTTAGTAGGTACGTAAAAGAGTTTTCCTCACTGTGATTTCCTTGGTTGAGACCGCAGATGGCAGGTATCGGGTTTCCACCGGAGACGATGAACTGGTCGTTATTGCAGATGTTGTTTACTGTTTCAGGTCCAGTTATTTGGAATTGGTCGAAATCCAACCTTTAACAATAACCAATCACTGGGTAAAAACTACACAAGAAATTGAAGACGTATTGTATTCTAGAAATATGGCATGCGGCTCACCAGCATCCCCTATTAAAAAGAGACAAGCATGTTTGATTTAGATTAAGGCAGTCCTCTTTTTCAAAGTAATTTTTTTGTAAAATTATTTGCAACGCTTCTGAAAACGCACGCAACTTACAATATATAAAAGCGATTGGCAAAAGAGAACGCTTATATCCGCTTTATATTTACTTTTTAATAAATGTAAACAAAATGCAGTAAGTAGAAATCACATATGCGAATAATTGAAAACACTCCCTAATTAATCATTAATGCTTTGAATACGTGACATGATTAGTAGATAGAAAGAAGTTTGTAAAGAGAGTGGATAGCAATGACACAAACGTAGAAGATTAGGTGGGGTGGTCGCATGTAGTCTTCAGATGTATCGTAAACTCACCGAGGTGTAGTAAAATAGTCATAATTCTAAATTTTCGAATATTTACTCTTCAATTTTTTACAAGTATCGTCAGAAACATATTGAAGTATCACTAGATTTGTGACGTCTAACGGCATCTGTGGTCCAGCAAACAAAGTGCAGAGTCCAGGCTCGCACCACCGAGCAACTGGCTGCATGCGCCTGCAGCTTGCATCATTCACCACGAGTTCTGGGTCGCGGCTTCAATCCTTCCATCGAAGTCAGACTTTCAACAGCTTTTCACATTCGCCTTAATCTTATAGTACATTTCGTGAATTGTTTAGTTAAGACTCTTCTGTAACTTGAATAATATATAATAGACTCAACTTAGCAGTATTTATATTGGTGCTGCTGTTTTCACATGATAGATTCACTCAATACACTTCGCTATACACCCGAGTCCAAGAATATGTAGGATTGAGCTTAGAGAAGCCAGTTCTCTTACAAACTGTAATCCTTTTCATACACAACCATCATCTAGCATCCAACACACATTGCACTTACTCCACAAGTATTTTGATAAATTTTCCCAAAATACCTTGCTCTGGGATAGGTAATATCAGAAGTGCGATGGGCAATCAAAGTCATTATTATTGTAGCTGTATAAATAAGATTTACTGATTATATTTACTGAAATAAAATGCAACTAAGTAATTTAAGGTCAATTCCTCTGCAACGATTTCTATTTCTGATGTCATAAACTTTATTTTTAATAAGTATTTCCTATGTCCCGCTCTCTCGTATTCTTGTTGCCTTAGAAGACCTCCGCATCGTTCTGCAAATTTCTTTTTTTTAATATTTTCTCTCTCGTCTTCTCGTTGGCCAGGAGTTTCGCAAATAATATCCCATCCACGATCTGATTCTCCATAATATACCTCTATCCCGTAGACTTGAGGTATCCTGCAGACTACGAGAGCTGCCACGGTGGGCGATCTATCAAATCCTCTCCGGCCTTCGACGTAGTCCACTACAACAAGTTTCTTCAGGGTAGGTACTTTCTCGTCCCGCTGATGTGCAGAAATTGAATTCCTCTTAACCAAATGGCTGATGCGTACGTAGCTCCTAAATAATTAAGACATTTGTGCAAGCCATGCACAGCACTTGTCTCCTACACCTTTTCTTCGAAGTAATCATAGAAATTAAATAATTACGTATTTTTTATTAGATACAAAATCCAATGTGTACATAATGTACCATTCTGGCAGTGACACGTTAGAGTGAATATCATTGGCTAATATAACGAATGATGTTACCTTATTTGACAGACATCCGGATGAGATTTGAGAACAGTCAGCTGGCACGATCCCGTGCCATCGTATCGAGACGGATATCCGCTGTTGACAAAATAAGTGCCGTTTTCGGATGTTGTGCTGCCGCAGCTCACAATAACTGAAATTGAAAAAAGTCCCGCGCAAATATAGTAATAATTAAATGATTAATTAAAAATTGTGAACATAAATAGTTTATCCAACCAAATTTCTAATAATATTTATTTCAGCTATTAAACATAATTTAATAACCAAAAAGTAACCCATATAAACCAAGTTTTTATTATACTCACGGGATCACGGGAAAAGGGTTAAAAATCGATCCAAAGTTTTTTCGTCAAGCAAGCAGACGCCACCAGTTAATATAAAGGGAGTAAAAATAGGAACAATATTTGTCAAGTTAGTCATAACGTGATGAATGGAAAGTCAAGCATACCATCAAAACCAAATCTGAGAACGTCAAAATGATTTCTTCACTCCATCTTAGGAAATGCGAAAGAGGTGTATTTTTTCACCCATGTTTTTCAACTTATATTCGGAAGAAATATTCAGCAGCTCTTCAAGAAGCTACTCAAGGGAGCACTTTAAATAAATAAATTGGCGACGTAACGTGGAGATTTTTTTAAACAGAAAACAAAACCAGTATAGTAGCTGCTGCCCTTTGCCAGCGCAGTATCATAGCCATTCCGATCATGTCTTACAATTATTTGGAAACGAGTTATGTGGAAGATTCCCTTCTTTATCGTACTCCGGCACCGCTGCTACCCGTTATTAGGGTAGTCCACCAGAGATGACTTCTTGGCAACTCCAGAAGGAATGTGTGTTATCCAAAAGTATGTTGGGATAAGATTGATTGAGCTCTGTTGGGAATATTCGTAGGTCGATGGAATGAAAGAGCGATATGCTGTTACTGTTTATTTCTTCCCGGAGATAGGCCCCGGAAGCAAATTAAAGTGTACAAGTAATATGTAATGACGAACAAAGAAATAGATGACGCGCGGATATCTGCCTGGTGTTACGGCAATGGCCCGACTGGTGTGGTGTCGCCAAGTCCCTAGCTCGACCCTTTTGTTTATATCGCGGAGATTTTTATTATGTTAATATAAACAAAACTCTGGGTCGGGCGATAGGTACATGGCACAGGGTTCAACAGGTACCGCTACAGCTCTAATTAGTCATAAAGACTTGAGGGCTAGTAGGTACTTGTACTGAAGTCTGACCTGAATGCCTCGAAAAGATAGAGGCGTTTTGTGGATCCTCTTAAGACAAAGATGTTGCTATATGGTTAACATATAATAACCGCACGTAATGAGACTGGTCATGGCGCTTATCATAAAGAGAGTGGGAACGCAGTAATGCAGATACTTTGGAAATGTGGTGCTGGCAAAGCACACACGAGTACCGTGGACAAAATACCTCGATCATAGAGCAATTAAACATCAAACAGTGTGTATACGGTTCCGAATCTTTAGATATTTTAGCCATACTAAAAACACGAGGACACAATGGAAAAATGGGGAACAAAGAAACTAGATCTCGCGGATAATCATCAACGCGATCGATCGACCCGGTTAAAAATTCGATGTAAAGCCCGCACCCAGAATGCACAAGAAATGCCACGGACGGAAATAAATAGCTACAGATTATTTTTGCTGTCATCCGCCAACAGACGGTTAGGTCTTGATTAAAATTGCTCGTTGCTAAAGCTACATTCGCGCCGCTCCATATGGCTCGGCTCGATTTGGAGCGTTGTGAAATTTTTTATCACACTCACGGGCGCGCCGCGCCAACGCGTCATGCCGATTTTAGTATACACTAGGCAGCGACACTAGGGGTCGGTGCTTAGTAGAGCCTCCAAATATTCGTGATTCCAACTATTCGAATATCGAATAGTTAATGATAATATATTCGTAAAATTTTTTAAAGATGAGTAATTTATATTTAAAAAAACACAATAATATTAGTATTTTATAAAAAAACAAAAAAAAATATTGAAAAATAGTGTTGAATTAAGAAATACAAATTAAAAAAAATATCTTGATAACCGACAAAATTTTATATTACTTCATATCTCACACCCCACGTGCAAGTTTTTTGAAAATTATTTTATAGGGGTATATAACTTCTTGTTTGTCGGCTCAAATATTTATGAAAGCTTAATACTAAAGAATAATAGATAGCCTACAAAACAAAGTGTGTCAAACGTAAGTGCTTATTGTAATAAAACTATAAAGATAAGCATGACTTTAAAAAAAGGAAAATGCAAAAGTTTTTAATATTCTAAAATTACAGCAATTCCGCCAAAGCTGCGTCTTTTTTTTTGTTTATTGTGATAATCCTTGTTTGTAATTTGCCACAAACAAGGTAATTCTTCAAATTTAGCAATGTTTTCAATTACGAACTCTCGGTTTGAACTCATTGTTACGCAGCTTACGTGTCGTTACTTCAGCAACTCAAAGCGAACTGAGCCAAAATGGTAGTGATGGGTCCGCTCTGTACTCACTACTACAATGTAGTACTACACTACATTGAAGTGCACACTTCGCACATTTTGATGTGTAGTGCACACTACAAACTACAAACACCAAAGTTATTGTGATGCTAATAGCTAAACGGAGAAATCTTTGGAAACTGTAACAACCCCCCCCCCCCATGGTTTGAAAATTTTTTGGAATCGAACGAAGAAATCTGTCTGGCGACCTTTTTTTTTTTTTCTTAGGTCGCCAAATGTTACTTTAGAAAACATCGTCATTTATTTAAATATTTTTGTCGTTGACCTTTTTTTTTTTTTTAGCTCGCTAAATTTTTATTTGGGAAAAAATACTTCATTTCATTTAAAAATTTACTTCACTATTACTTCATTTCATTACTTCACTTCATTATTATTACAATTACTTCATTTCATTACTTCACTTCATTAATACTACAATTACTTCATTACATTACTTCACTTCATTAATACTACAATTACTTCATTTCATTACTTCACTTCATTAATACTACAATTACTTCATTACTTCACTTCATTTCGTAGTACTACAATTGTAGTGTACACTTTGTAGTCTTCAAACTGGTGAACGTGTGTGTGTTGTAGTCTTCATTTTGAAATGAAGTTTTTCCCTTCGCTACAAAATGGCGCGCGCGTTTTCGCATTCACGAGCGAGCCAAACAGCTCGGCGCGACGGCACGGCACGCTGTGCTGCTGGTTTTCACACTCACGAGCTTGCCTGCAGATTGGACACGGCACGATGGAGTTTCGATCAATTGGAATTCCATCTTGGCGTGCCAGTCTAATTGAACTGCATGGGTATTAGCGAAGGGAAAAACTAAATTTCAAAATGAAGACTACAACACACACACGTTCACCAGTTTGAAGACTACAAAGTGTACACTACAATTGTAGTAAAAACTACTTGAAGTGAAGTAATTGTAGTACTAAGAAATGAAGTGAATTAAATGAAGTGAAGTAATGAAGTAATTGTAGTATTAATGAAGTGAAGTAATGAAATGAAGTAATCGTAGTATTAATGAAGTGAAGGAACGTAATGAAGTAATTGCAGTATTAATGAAGTGAAGTGTAATGAAATGAAGAAAATATTTAAGATAAATGACGATATTTTCTCCAAAGTAACATTTGGCGACCTAAAAAAAAAAAGGTCGCCAGCCAGATTTCTTCATTCGATTCCAAAAAATTTTCAAACCATGGGGGGGGGTTATTACAGTTTCCAGAAATTTCTTCGTTTAGCTACATCAACTTCCCAAAAATTTCACGTAAAAAATGAATGAAGTATATGTACTTTGTAGTGTTCGCTTTGAAATGAAGTGTACTATTTGAAATTTATACTTTCAATAACTTTGGTGTTTGTAGTTTGTAGTGTGCACTACACATCAAAACGTGCGAAGTGTGCACTTCAATGTAATGTAGTACTATATTGTAGTAGTGAGTACAGAGCGGACCCATCACCAATGGGTATTGACATTCGCGAGCGCATTTTGGATTGATGGCGAGCCATTTGGAACGATGGCACGCCCGTGAATGGGGGCCTTAAGATGTAATGAAAAGGCCGTACTTACACATGCAGCAGACGCCAAATCCATTAGCGCAGGGTCCGTCGAGGGCCCCCTTCCTCGCGCGACAGTCTTGTGCGGCCAGGCAGGTCCCGTTATTCCCGGATGCTCCGGTGCACGTGTCGGCGGGGAAGTTCACCACCGTCAAGAGAGACAAGACTGGAAGAAAAACAGATCAATTTCACTGGCAGCTGCCTATAGGGGAGTTGTGCTTAAGATGACATAGACAGATAAGATGACACACCAACAATATTGATTTAAATATACGCGCTAAAAGTGAACCAATAACGCTTTAGAGAGTGCCTTTAGATGTCGCTGATGTTGTCATTCAGTATGGCGGAAAGCGAACACAAATTGCAAAGTTGTGCGTATTTTTGTGATTTTGATGTGATTAAAAATTTTGCTCACGCTTTTGTTTGGTGGTGAAAATATTCGCAAGGTAAGGAGCTTCTTGTAAAACTAATTTGGAATGTCTATTAGAACTATTAAATGACACAAATATTGATAAAAACGCATTATAACTTCAAAGTTTTTGTCACAATAATTAAAATAAAGTTTGCATTATCTATTGGGTAAGATGACATAGGTGTAAAATGGCAACTGGTGTCATACACTATGCGCAAGCATACCTGCAAGAAAGAAAAATTTTATTTGCGAACTATGCTCGTAAGATTAATAGTGTATAAAATGACATACCTTTAAAGTCTAAGATGACATACTATGTCATTTTACCCTATAGATATGTCGTCTTACACACGTCGATCTAAGTGCGATGTATGTTATTTTTTAATTTTATGTCATGTTGATTGTTATAAAAATTTAATAATTTCATTGATTATGATACATTTAAGAATATACGCACGATGTTTATCTCATATTTCTTGAAAGAAAAAGTATGTCATCTTAAGCACATCTCCCCACGATACAACCAGGCGGCAGTCAGCCTACTTACATCTTCCATTCCTGTCTGTTCTGGCCGGGGATTTGAGGGCTCTGTGGGCTGCACTCTTGGCTTGCGGTTCCGCGGATCGGAGACCGAAAAGGTTGTTCATGAAGCCAAGACGGCTGCTTGCCCATGAACCGAAACCGCCGAGTGGATATTTCGCTGTTTGTTGAGTGTCATTTGAGTCGCCTGAAATTAATTTATACGACTCGTAAATTAATAAGATATATATTTTTATTAACTATTATATAAATAATAATGATGGTCAGTAACCGGGTGGACCTCGCAATAAAACAAAAATTATGGTCATTGATAGAAAGTATAATTAATCGGTAATCGCGAATCAGGCGTATATACCTAGAAACATTAAGGCGATCGTCCAGCAGATTGAGCAAATTTCACAATTTTCCTCATATCTTCTCTAGCGTTTTTTATCACATTATTGTACTGAAATATCTCATTTTTAAATTTATTCATCAGGTTACGTATATTTTAAATACGGATATTTTATTAAAATAACACAAACTAAATTATATAATTGATTAATAAATTACCAAACCTTCGATGTTTTAAAAATGAAGAAAATTGTTCCACTTTGTGGACCTTTACTGACTGAATGGCTCGTGAGATGTATTTTTTATTCAATAATATTACAAAGTAAACAATAATCTTAAATTTATTATAAATATTTAAAAATCTGTTAGTTTGTTTACTTACAATTTGTGTGAACACTACATGTGAATCAAAAACACTTTTTTTTTAAATATTTTATTTTTTGTGGAGTTTTTTCAACCCTTTTTACATGGTTGACAACTTTTTTACTTCAATAGTAAAAATAATAGATATTATAGTTTTATTATAAAAACAAAAAAAATCAAAATCTTTGTCGATATTGCTGATTTTAGAAATTTAATCAAGACGCAACGTATTTATGACGCAATGCCTTGATTAAATAGCTAAAATCTGAAATCGAGAAAAAAAAATTGATTTTTTTTTTAAACCTGAATTTTTCGGCACAATTATTTCGTAATTAATTATATAATTTTTTTTATTTGTCATTTTTTCCCTAATTGGTAGTCTACTTTATAGAAAAATGTATAAAATACCTTTTTACGGTCACATTTAAATAAAAAAACCTATCAATTTACGATCTTTGTCATTGATAAGATCAATAATCACATTAAATATATAACATGCCACGTTATCATGTTTTAATATGTGTAAAAATATTTGTAGTTATCCAAATAAGCTGAAAATCAAAAAAATAAACGCACCTATTAGCCATAAGATTTATGTCATTATTGATTATTTTGAATTTGTGAATATCGACTGCTTCTGTCATTTTAAATTGCGCACTCGTCCATTAATTTATACAGGGTTATTTGGAAAACATTAATAACCTCGCAGGACTATATTCCTGCCTTGAAAATGTTCAAGCTATCATGACCTAATATCAATAGGTATAGAGATATGCGAGATCAAAGTTTCCATTTTTTTTTCAATATTTCTGACTTATTTTTTGTAAAATGTTGGACTATCATTACAGTAACTTATATCGATTACGAATAATCCATTATTTTCAATACAAGTTAAATAAAATGATAAAAACCCTGAAAAAATTCCAATTGGAATGTTTTCCAATTGGAATTCGAAGGTTTTTAATATTTTATTTGACTTGTATTAAAGAGAATGAATTTTTTATATCCGATCTAAGTTACTGTATGATATTCCAACGTTTTACAAAACATAAGTAAGAAATATTGAAAAAAAAATGCAAACTTTGATGTCGCATATCTCCATAACTATTGATATTAAGGTCATGATAGCTTGAACATTTTCGACTCATAATCGATGCAGGAATATAGTCCTGCGAGGTTATTAATGTTTTCCAAATAACCCTGTATAATAAGATGTTTTATTTTTATTCGTATTTATATTAATATATTTACATCAGTATAGACTTGGCCCATTAGTTCGGAATGTTATCGATTCGCATTTAAAAAAATTAAGTAGAACCAGATATGTCATGACACGTGTCTATGGTCTTGTGGTATGTGTTCTTGGATGAGAATTAGATTTCTCGTCTCAGAGATTTGTCAGAATGGGTCGATATGTGTTAATCATATGCATTATTTTACAAGCTCTACATAATGACAAATATGCATCAGATTTTTTTTATATACAAAAATTGAAGTGAAACATTAAACAGAAAATAAACGACTACTTTTATAAATAGAGAGAGACACAGATAACATATGACAATTATATTATAACTATTTTCAACGTAATAAATAATAATAAGTCGAGCACTTATGTTTTGTAAATAAGGATAAGTTGGTGGTCTCCCGTAATAAATCATTAGATGAATATCTCACTAATAAACCAAACAAGCACGTTTACAAGTGAAATTATACATATATATATATTTTTTTTTTAATAATTCATTTTGAAACATGCGCAGAAAAATCTATCTATCGAAAAAGTATAGTAATTTGATGACTTATGTAAGTAGGTCACCGAAACTCAATCTATAGTTCCTTAATGAGTTCGGTGACGTCTATGTTTTCCTAAATTTGATTTTTTTTCTATACACAACAGGCACGATGACAGATTTTGAAATAACCTTCTGTAATGTAGGTAGGACAAGTCTATTATTACCAAAAATAACATTATTTCAGTAATAAACTAAGGTTTTACGCGAATAATGGCATTTTCATCTATGAATTTCTAATTTTTTTACAATCTAATTTCGCGCAAAAATGCCCGCAGCCGTCATGGCATCTAAGTGACGTCAAGCCTAAGTAAACATTGCATTGTATCTATGGCAACAGTCAAAGACACGGTGATGGGTACTGAGGCGTGACGTCATTCGCTCTCATCGGTGTTTCAGTTAAAATGGCGGATTGCGCAATTTCGTACTTAATTGATTAATCTCAATGTGTATATTAAAACTATAATTTTTTAGAATCCTTTCAAAATATTTTCGTCTCTAAAATCACTTATTATTTAATTATTTAATACTGCCATCATGCCTACTATTACGACACAAATAAAATTTAATTATCATAACACTGAATAGCACGAAAAATATATTACCATCACAAACGGATAATATGACCGAAACGGTTGTCAAGACGAGGAAACAATAATCGAGTCTGGACATGATCACATTAATTAAATAAGCAAATGGAAACAAAATCACGAATATAACTGGGAGGCAGGCAGCTTCCCAACGGTTGTGAGGAGTGCTCCGTGATGGCCAGGTTTTTATAACCAAACCCAGGGAGGTGACGCTTGGGCTGTTCACGACAATAGGCGCCCGCACTGAGCATGTAGGCCGACTCCGACAGTGGATGGCCGGGCTGGTGCGTAGAGTGCCACCACTATAACTTGGCGTGCGAGGGAGGGCCCCTGTCGCGAAACAGAAGTCGCCAGGTTGTAAATTTATTACACAATACATAATGTACTGAATGTCCGGTGACCAATATAAATTTGGTCGGGTAACAGCGCGCTCCGCGGCGGCCGCTCTATCTGTCAAACTATCAGACGGTAATATGGGTCCATTATTTGCTTTTTCAGCTTCGCAAAACTTTAATACTTCATTGGCAATTGTTCTTGCACCATCCCGGACTGTTTAGGATGTTTTAGACGTAATAATTCAGTGTATATTGGTAATCAAGATGACACAGCTCGCGTTCAAAGACGAGAATGAACTGAATGACAGGGCGAGGGGTTACCGCCGGGTGCGGGCGGGGCGGGTTTTAGTTCCAAACTCGCCGTACGCCAATTTATGTTGGGCAGGCAATACACCTGTTCAGTGTGCATGTATGGAAAGATCATTTAATTAACTTCATATTCATTCATAAAACTGCGTATATTTTCAAAAACTTGGGACCACTAGCCAATAGAAAAAAAAAAATGTCTTAGGTGCAACAAGCCAGATGTACCTGGAACCGTTGTCCGTTGTACCTTGGACAGATCAGGTTCAAATTGAGATAAACACTTTTATTAGCTATAACTTAGTTATTTTATGTTGAAATAATATTAGTAATATGTAATTAGTTAATCATATTCGCAATAATTACATGTTTTGTTTTGGTTGTTTTGGACATAATAATTCAGTGTATATTGGCAATCAAGATGTCACAGCTCCCGGGCAAATACAAAATTGTACTGAATGACAGGGCGAGGGGTTACCGCCGGGTGCGGGCGGGGCGGGTTTTAGTTCCAATCTTGCCGCACGCCAAGTTATGTTGGGCAGGCAATAGGTAGACCCGAAGAAGTGTCACACTTCTGTGATACACACGAGTTGAAGTTTAACAGAATGGCCTTCTTTGCATAATCGTACTCTCGAATAATCTATTTATTTCACATTCTTTGTTACTAATGAAATATGGAGAGATCCATGCTTGGAGTAAGCCTAAGATATAGAATTAGAAATGATGAAATTAGGCGAAGAGCTAGAGTAGTGGATATCATGGATCGTGTAGCGAAGCTAAAATCGCAATGAGCAGAACGCGTTGCAAGACAGGATACTACAAGATGGCCTCCCAGAGTTCTGAAATGGAGACCTTGGGAAAATAAAAGAGGCATCGGAAGACCTCAAAAGAGATGGGCCGATGATATTGTCGCTGTGGGGGGAAAGAAATGGCTACAATTAGCCAACAATGGAAAAATAAGGAAGAGGCCTATATCCAGCAGTGGAAAGACGAAGGCTGATGAAGAAGAAGAAGAAGAAGATAATAAAATATGAATTTCTTCACTCGCAAACTGTGCCACATGTCCGAGTGGAGGAATTTTTACTCCCTTTCTTTTAACTGGTAGCGTCTGGTTGCTTGGATCGATTTTTAACCCTTTTCACGTGATCCAATCGAGCTGAAACTTTGCAAGCAGACTCGTGGCGACAATCAAGAAGATCTATCAAATTTTCGTTAAAAAAAATTAATAATTACAGTATAATTTTGGATTTTTCAAATTTTTAATGTTTTTTTTTCATACAACTTACTCAGTTGTGTGAGAATACTTCGACGCATCTGGTAGACACGAAACCCGAAAATGAGAAAGGGATTATTGTTAAAACTTGGTTTTTATGGGTTAGTTTTTTTATTTTTGAAAAGAACAATCGATTTCATAATATGTATTAAAACTTTACCCAGAAGACGAAGAACTTGGATACCTACTCACAGATTTGACATGTGGATCTACAGATGACTTCAAAAAGAAGCTGAATTGGGTTGGGATTGTGTCACCAATAATAATATGGTGTGTCGGATGCCATTGAAATAATAAATCTTTAAATCAATAAAATCCTGAAAATTTCAAAATTTTTACATTATTATACAGGGTTATTTGTAAAACATTAATAACCTCTCAGGGCTATATACCTGCCTTGATTATGAGTCGAAAATGTTCAAGCTATTATGACCTAATATCAATAGTTAAGGAGATATGTGACATCAAAGTTTGCATTTGTTTTTCAATATTTCTGACTTATTACAGGAACTAATATCAATTACGAAAAATTCATTCGTTTCAATACAAGTTAAATAAAATGATAAAAACCCCGAAAAAATTCCATTTGGATTGTTTTCCAATTGGAATTCGAAGATTTTTTTTTATTTATTTGTCTTGTTCTAAAGGGAATGATTTTTTTATATTTCATAATCGATATAAGTTACTGTAATGATAGTCCAATGTTTTACAAAAAATAAGTCAGAAATACTGAAAAAAAAATGCAAACTTTGATGTCACATATCTCCTTAACTATTGACATTAGGTCATAATAGCTTCAACATTTTCGACTTACAATCAAGGCAGGAATATAGTCCTGCGAGGTTATTAATGTTTTACAAATAACCCTGTATAAAGATATTTTATCCCGATCTCACGTTTCAAAGTAAAATTATTAGCAAAAGACATTTTGGAACCTTTCTTCCCCAAATCGATGTATTCGATATAAAACAAATTTATGCGAATACTCTTAAATATGCATAGGTACAAACGCAAAAATACATAGTTTAAACCAACTCAAACAATAATTACCACACGGTCAAACAAACTCAATCTACAAATCCTAAGGTTACATACCACGCATGGATAAAGGAGCTATAACTAATTTAAAATATGTTTTATTTTACTTTGTAATACACACGTAATATGAGTTATTAAATTACAACTATAGTTTCGAGAGGAGCAGTCCCTCTTATCATCAGGTATAGATAATAACTATGTTCTTAGGTTTTCACGGCCACTCAGAATCTTCAAGTTTGTGTTTACTGGGATATTATGCCGTGTTGTTACGACCTTTGGGGCCGACGTTTCGGATCCCATTGCAGGGTCCATCATCAGGGCTGATGTGTTGTCTTGAATGTTGGCGTTGTGGTTAAGTATCGGCTTGCAATACCGTGCCGAAGTCATGATGTGTTTGTATTGTGTTGTATGTATGATTCATCTATTGTCTGATCACTCTCTCTGCGGAGTCTGCGATGAGAATGACTTTGAAGCGCCGGATACCAAGATGTTTTTAATTTGAGACCGTCATCTCTATTAATGTTTATCGGATGCTTGTAGATTTCTAGTGCTTCCTTGATAAGACGCGCATGGTGATCAGCGAAGGATCGAGATCGCTTAGAAACGGACGGTGTGTATAGACTCGATTGTCAAGACTGCGATAAAGTATACGTGGGGCAAACGGCGCGTACCATTTCCAAAAGGGTCAACGAGCACAAACGGGCACGCAAACTCGGTCATCCAGAAAAATCAACACTGGCTGAGCATTTTCTGGATACCGGCCATCATTTTGCATACGAACCGAAAATCCTTGGAAAGCCTAAGAGTCACCTATAATAATATAATATATATAATAATGTAATAATAATAATATAAATAATCTATAGATTTTATTGTTACTTTAATCACTTTATTATGTTGCTTTAATGTGCAATACTTAATCAAATAAAAATAATTATTTTACTATATATCTACATATTATGTTTTGAATCTACACACTATTGTAAACTATGCCTTTCTCAACACAGATATTTCTAGTGAGACAGGTGCAGTCCAACCAAAATTTTATATTTAAATTAAACAGAAATATACAAATAAAATTTAAAAAACTATTTCCAGCTGTTACAACCAAAATAATATAACCGGACAAGCATTCGAAGAATTGCTTATTTAATTTATTAATCATCTTCTTGAGATCATTTTATTTTCAACGGACTTTGGCCATCATATTGGCTGTCGTCAATTTCTTTACTGCGGCAGGTCCTTAAGCATTTTTCATACAACTTACTCATTGTAATGCAGGATCTAATAGTCCTCTTGATATCTCATTACACGGCCGAAATATTCAAGTTTTTCCTTTCGTAAATCTATCCATCGAGCTCATTTTTTTACGCTTCAACAGGCCAGGAGGCCCAATTACAGGAGCGACATACATCAGAAAACACCCAGGCTTGAGTAAATCACGTGGATTAAATTGTGCCCTCACTGGGAATCGAACCCGGAACCCTCGGTGTGGGAACCCAGTATCATATCCACTGCGCCACGAGGGCCGCCTGGAATTCTTCTATAGATTAACATCTCAAATGTTTCAAATCGGCTTATCATTTATTCGGAAAATATAAATATTTTCCACACATACCATTAACACATACTTTCTGTCCATTTGTATACGTTAACTGAAATCTTAAATATCATAGCGAAATCTAAAATATCATAGCTGCGGCTCAATTTTTTCGTGTAGATAAAGGTCGTTCAAACTTACTCAATCCGGCATTCGATATCAATAGAAGTAATTCGTCTTTTATTTATATTGCAATACGCAATATTTTATTTTTGTCACCGAGTATGTTTGGTTTCAGTTATATTCAGTTCTAATCCGAAATCTCGAGCGCCTTTAATGTTTCTTATATCATAATAATCGCCTTCTGCACCTTTGTATTAGTGATGCAACGAATACTACTTTCACGAATACGAATATAAAGCCTAATATTCGGCGAATCTGAATAGGAATACTACCTAATAATTCAGCAAGGTAATAAATAATACATCACTGTTCCTTTTTCCTAAGAGATTTAATAAAAATTACCACCGGCAAATTTTTGTTCAAAAAGCACAACATTTGTAACTTCTCAGGCGTTAGGCGATTTCTTTTATTCGTTTGTACATTCCCAGCGGTCGAAAATAAATATCACTTTTTCACGCTTACGAGAGGTCATGTTATTAAATTTAATTTGAAATTATTTTTAGAGTTAACACTTTTACACACACTTTTTTTATGTTGTGCTGTGAAACATGTAATAATTGACAACTTGAGAACTCAACAAATCCATACATTCAATGTTAGGGGAATATCCGATAATAGAGTGCGTACCTAGTTGTGTTCGGATACACGGTGCACAGCAAACCCTAATTTTGCGTAATTTGCGTTGCGTTCAGTTACAAATACGCAGTTTGTTTTTAATATTCGTGATGATATTCGGTGAATAAGAATATTCGTTAAATATCTACTATTCAGCGAATACTTCTCGTATTCGTATTCGTGTGATCTACTTTGTTGTATACAGTAGAAACCACTTTGTATACAGTAGAAAATCTGTACTTCCTCAACTTTATTTAAGTATTTCAATAATGGTCGAAGCCGTTATTTAAACGATTACACAATAATCGTTATTTGAGACGCGCATCTGAATCGTATTGTATCGATTATTGGACTAATATTTAACTCACATAAAAATCTCAAATAATGGCTTCTATGTAACCGGTTAAAATAACAGTTTTGAGCGTCACTAGTCCAGCGGACCTGAATATGACCTCATCAATTTTTTAATTCCGATCAGTGGTCTCGTTTTGATTCCTTTTACTATCACTCCCCCATTATTCCCTAGTTATTAATGATCACGTTTCAGGACATAGCATTGTGGCATGTTTGATTTGATGGCAAAGTTTCCTAGGATCGCCCAGCCGAGAATTACTCTGCTCTTGACATCTTATGGTCCTTGCTCATTGAATGACACACGGTGAGTTAAACGTACCACGTGTTGAAGCTATGATCTAAAGATCAGAGATCAACTTGAGATTTCTATAGAGAACACGATCTTCTATTTGATTTTTCGAAGTATATTTTTTCTTCTTAATGAAAGTTTGAACTTTGTAATCAAAATAAAACACAAAGCACTTTGATTTCATCACTTTATTAGATATGCAATCCACAAGTTTCGAGAACAATGCTCTCTTCTTCAGGATTGTTTGCGTAACACGTACGTGCACGCGTACGTCATCTATAATATAAGACACCTACAGCTAATTATTCTTAAAACTTACACAAATAGAAGGAATTAAGTAACTAACATTTATTTATCAATGTTATATCAATCGTCGATGGATTATCATTTGACAAGCTTGAAATAAGGGATGAGACGATGAATTGGCGGGTTTTAAATTTTCAAACAAAACCTAGATCCAAAAGATCTTATGGAAGCAAAGTCCTTATATCAGAGACTTACATTCTGCCTAATCACTGCCTAAAACATAGGTAAGCTTAAGAGGTAATCATTAATTTTCGAGAACATTATATATTTTTGTGGAAAAGTTTAAGGCTGGAAATTCACTGCAGTGTATATTTCGGCGTATTTTTTTTTTACGAAAATGTGGGTTTTTCTTATTTATTTATATCAGAATGTACATTCTAGACTACAATTTTTTTACAGTTATCTCTTAAATAGAACTTTTTTTCTTATATAAAAGTATAAAATTAACATTATTTACAATAATTAAGAAAATATAAGCATTAATCGACAGGTCGCTGACAAAAAATTGATTCTAGTGTTCTAGGGAAACAAAGATTTAATGAATATTTATATGCACGCATAATATGTTTTTTAATACAGATGAAGTTTACTTCATTATTTAGAATCCGTGCTTAGATAATTAAGAAATGTTCAATATTAATAAAGTTATAATGTTTTAAAATTGCAAAAAAAAATTACGTTTTTCGTTGATTTTAAAACGCTTTTTATTCATATAAAGAGATTTTTTTATGCCTATAAAGTTTACTTCATTATCTAGAATCCGTATCTACTTACATAATTAAGAAATGTTCAATATTAATAATGTTATAATGTTTTAAATTTGCAAAAAAAAATTACGTTTTTCGTTGATTTTAAAACGCATTTGTTGGCACATTTCATACTTTCGAATTTTATTTTCTATGTGTATTTTGTTATTACCTACCTGTTCTCCAAACAGAAAGAGTTTCATTAGTTATTTAATTTTCACTGCATTCAGTCTTCGTTTACTTCTTTTCTTCCATCCTATTTCTTGCTCATCACACCAGAACTCCACCGTGTAAGACTAACCTAACTTTATATCGCAATCGAAGTGCCGTTCACCGCTGTCATCCTCCTTTCGAATACCTTCGATGTGGATATCCTTTTGATCTTGTCTCGAGTCGGAAATCTCATAAAAATCTTATACGTGAACAGGAACCGGAATAAGTATAATCCATATTTATTTATGTATGTGTATATCTCAGTGGCGTGCAATGGGTATAAACTTAGGTTATGCTGTGACCGACTATATACCTATATGAAAATAGTAGAATTAATATATATATATATATATATATAATATATATATATATATATATAAATATTATATATATATATATATATATATGCATATACCTATAAGGGTATATACATTAAAAAAATTTAACTGTATATAATGATATATAATGAACTATTTTGAGTAGCTTCAATCCTCAAAAATAATTGCACTATAAAAGAAGTATTGTAAACAATATTTCCTAAATAAATAAATATTTTATATAGGTATAGCTAATACGGCGAAAAATTTCAATATATTTCGAAGACGATTTATATATAATTAAATCGGGAACAATACTAATTTCAGATATACGTTTCTTTTCACAAAAATAAATCAAACATTTTATGATATCATTATGATATGACAGGTGACAGATGATATTTGTCGTTTTCGTATAGTCCGTCTAACTTATCTGAAGAATGGCCAAATTTGGAACTAACGACGCCATATTGGATTATCTACAGCTGACAGATCTTTGTTTACAGAGGGGTTCACGACTGTTTCGATAGTTTTTTAAGAAAATTTAAGATTGTCACCATGCCAAAAACCATTAAAAGCGGTGTTCGGTAAATAATCTTGAAAACGCACACGTTTTTTGAAAAGGAACAACGTCTAAAAGCCCCAATTATACCGTTTGATTTTGTTCATAGACTTATTGCCGCCACTTCAGGTTAGTGCTGCCATGCAGTTATAATGATGTTCCCATACTTAGTTTTTTATTTTACTATTATACAATTTCTTCAGGTATTTCTGAATCGGCAATTTACAAAATAGTTAAAGGTAAAGCGGCCGTGGAAATGGGCATTAAAATATCTACACCCGGAAAAAAAGAACAAGGATAAGTGGAAAAATTGATTTAGAAGTCGTAAGATGAGAAAAGTTTTACAACATTTCATTCGATAATTTTTTACATAGAATTTTTATTATTTATACTTTTTATTATTTATACTTTTTATTACATAATTCATTTGTATAAACATCTTTTTTCAAACATAAACTTTTTTATTTATGCACATTAAAGACTGGTTGCATTAACTTACTTTATAGCAATAGTTCATTTAAAGCATAGATTTTTACGAGAGCGAGTTGTTTGATCGGTGGAAAATGCAAAATATCTATGCTTTGAACGAAAAATTACTATAAACCAAGTTGATACAACGGCCCTAAACCGATTGATATCCTTAGGTGTTACTGAGTTAAACATGGTGGTCATGATCATTAGGTATGAGACATCGAATAAAACCGGCGCCACACTGCGCGGATCTTCCGCCGCGTCTCTTCTGTCGTGGAACATCGCTACATTTATTTCCAAACAATATGCGTTTATTAAACACACTACGCGGATGATCGGTCGATCTATTTGGTTTGCCGATTTGGCGCAACGGAAAAGACGCGGCGGAAGATCTGCGTAATGTGGCGCCGGCCTAAAAGAATTATTATTGTTTGTTTTTTTTTCCTAAAAGTTTTATTTTTCTTTGATTTTGAAAAAACGCCATTTTGTGACGTTGTGTATTTTACGAATGTATATTTTGATAAATTTATTTGTACGTTAGTTTACATTTTTTGTTTGTTATCGTGTCGTATACTGCTTAATAACTTGTTTAAGAAAAAACGAATTTGCAAAAAAATCCCTACAAATGAGATAATTTTTAGACTATGGGCAGTACCACAACGATTGGGACGCCCTCCTTTATTCTCCAGATAAGTTGGACGGACTCTATTTACATTTACCACAGAAAAGACATAAAATTTACACCGAAAGTTTTGGGTGGAATTTGTAAAAAATAACATTTCTGCATGACGTGCCCCTGGCACAGGACCTTTCGAAGAAGGACGCTACTAAACAAAACTCGCAGCATTAAAAATACACGGTTTTTTTCTCGACTTGACTATATCTGTGGAACAAATTGGTTGGCGAAATAAATGAAGAATTGACATGAAGTTAAGCGCAGAAAAGTCGGAAATAAAACTTCTAGCCGTAGGACGGAGGAATTACGGCTAGAATTTTAAATCGAAAAAAAACAGATACGTCACGTTAAATGGAAACGTCAGAAATAAAACTTCTAGCCGTAGGAAAAATTACATCCAGAATTTTAAATCAACTTTTTCTTAAGATAAGGATTATTTAATTAATATTTGTTTCTCAGAATCTTTACTAATGCACAGATTTTTTGCTTGTATGCGCTGCACGCCATTGGTATATCTAGATAAACCGCAAAGAATTACTAGGAATCTGTGTCCTGAATGTATACAGGGCGGAAGTGAAAATAGCGGCTGCACAGTGCGCACTATGGCAGGAAACGTGTTGCATAAATTTTCATTGTGTTCGCTTTAAATAATAATTGTCATTGTCTAAGAGGGAACAGTACATTTTCCATATTCCAGCACAATCAAACGCGCACGGTCCGTGCACACGGACGTATTCATACGCACGCATTACACCCATAACTCATGATATTTAGTGGCATTTTGCGATCACTCTAGAACTTTTTTTTTTTTATATATTTATTAATTTATTTATTTTTATATTTATTACATTAAACATACGCTTAACTGCACAGCAAATTTACCGCATGGTTGCCTTCAATATTTGACAATAGTTTTTATTTTATAATGAAGATAGTAGGTCATTATCATTATGTTTTTTTACAAGTGATACATGATATGTAATTATAAATTAATGTAAGATTAGGTACATAGCTTTAATATATATTCTTTTAGCTTGTACTTTTTTGAAGCCAATGGAGTTTTTTTGTCTTGCATCATCTCAAAGAATTTTTTATCTAATTTATTAAAGATTCTTGGCACAATATAATCTCTTTTCCTTTCGCCATACACGTTGTTAGTGATTGGTATTCTCATTGTTCGTCCAGTCGTTCTGGTTGCATAGTTATGGTGCGTGTCAGTGTGTATATTAATATTATTTATCATTTCTTCTAGTATTATATTATATTTTACTTTTTGGTCAATTGGTAATATTTTGCATACTTTCTAGCGGAAGTCAATTCAAAACTGGCGATTTCAAACCCAATTTATATGATGTACCCAATTTGTCGGGAATAGTATCTAAAAGGAATAAAGGTGGTGTGTTAAGGGATGAATCAGGAAAAATATTATGATTGAATCCTCTGCTGCTCCTAAAAGAAAAATCTCAGTTATTTTGACTTGGATATATGCGCTTGTTCAGACACAGAGGGAACCGTGCCGTTTCAGAACCGCATGAGATCCGTGCGGGTCTCATTTACCTAGGTTTGTATGAGATCGTTCAGACACAACCATGCGGTTAGTCAACCGCTGCGGTGCCCGCAACCCAACCGCTAGAAAATAGACCCGCACGGCGCCCGCACGATCCTGTTTCTATGGAGCCTTACGAGAGCGTTCAGTCGCGTTGCGGGCACCGCACGGTTCCATGTCACAACAGGAACACGCGTGGATTATATTCTCTTTTCTATGGTTATGGATCGCTTTGACACTGAATTTTTTATTGATGAAATGGAGAAAAGACCTGTAATATGGGATCTTCAGTGTGAGGATTACTCAAATATGCCAAAAACCAAGCTTGGCAGGAGTTGGTGGAGATATTTGGAAATGGTGGAAAAAAAGAGTATTTTAGAGAAGTAGGTATTTATTCACCAAAAATGAACTGACAGAATGATATTTATGTGTCTTGCCATGGAACACGGCCGTAGTTAACAAAGTAATGAGCGAATATATCTCTGATATTCAAAGATGGAGAACGGCACCAGAACTGTCAAACTGACGTTTATTTTCGCGCGCACAAATCGCTTATTACCCGCGGCTGTGTGAACAGATGACACAAATCGCGTGTTTTGAAACGCGATTCTGAAACTGAACGGTTCCCGCTGTGTCTGAACAAGCGCTATAACCTCCGCATGGGAAGTGAAAGACTGCCTTAACAGATTTTCAAGGCTATACCAGAGGGTATAATGTATCTAGATCTTCCCAGGGGATCATAGACAAGATGATGTTGCTGATACAAGTTGCTGAGGATTTGTTTATTCAATGTCCACAAAACATTCAAATTAATGAGAAAAAAGCATTCAATATAAATATAATAATTTCGTTTTCTTCAAAAACAGCAAAATAATTTTGTGGTAACATTATTAATATAATTAATAAAAATAAACTTAGTTTTCACCACTTTTGTATTGAAAAAATATTAACATATTTTGATTGTAGTATTGTATTGTGTATTAACCTACTTCGATTTTTGAAATTAATTTGTTATAGCTAGACCGCATTCAAAAGACTGTGCGCAAAAAATTAACACCAAAGAAGTTTTTCTAATAAGTTAAGAAGGAAGTAACCTCTAGTAAGTAAGGAACCTTTTTTAAACTAAAAAATATATATTTATTTGGATTATCATATTGAGGCTTGTAATACGGGCTTGCCAGGCAATTTTCCCCCGCTTTCTTCTTACCGGACAAAGCTAGGGAATGGTCTTTTGATTGTGGTCGACCTACAGTATACAATTGTATCCTGACGAAGGGGCCATGGGCTCTGAAATATGTTGATATTTTTTTCAATACAAAGGTGGTGAAAACTAAGTTGATTTTTATTAATTATAATTATAATAGTAGTTTCGTATTAGATTTATCACGATTTGAATTTAACAGGTATATAATTATCCAAAATATAATTACTTATTTATGTATAAATTTTCTTCTTCTGCTTGTGTTAGAATTGATTCCTGTTGTTTCTCGGCTCCTGCTCGTGGGATATGGATGACCAGGTGTCCCTCCATCCTTTTGGTGATCTTCCTGGAGGTTTGGATGTATAAATCAAAGAACGATATAATCTCATTAAAACAAAAATTGAAGAAGCCTCAAAAAATTATCAGGTTAAAAAGTAGTGTCGATAAATGGCATAAACTGGTAGTTTTTACACAAACATAAGTAGATCCCTTATTTTTTTATCCGCTGTAATTTGTTTTTGTTTCGTTGATCAATGAGAAAGATAGAAATATTTTTTGTTCTTGTCTTCATCATCAAATTTGTATTTTTAGTATACAGAAAAATTTTAAAAAATTGAAATTCTTGAAAACCAGTTAGAACATTTTTATCTTATCGTGAAACTTCGCTGACATATTTTAAGAGCCTGTATCAAATCATGGCAAAGAGCATAGTTTAATGCCTGTAATATAAATTTGAAACAATGGCATTAGAACAAAAAACTGCATTCTCTCTATGGTGTTGAGATCACAAGCCAACCTGTCATCATCTATTTCTAATTTGCATTTTTTTTTGGTCTCTATGCATCTTGAAATTTTTTGAAATCGTTTTCACAAGAATCGAGGCATTTGTATTTTTACTCCCTTTCTCTACCTAACTCGTGGCATCTGCTTGCTTGCCATCAACAAAAACATTGGATCGATTTTTGACCCCTTTCCCGTGATCCAATCGAGCTGAAACTTGGCAAGCAGACTCGTGGCGACGATCAAGAAAATCTATCAAATTTTCGTTAAAAAATTAATAATTATAGTATAATTTCGGATTTTTAGAAATTTTATTGGTTTTTTCAAATTAGAATCATTAGAAAAGTTCGATTAGCAACGGCGCGGCGGCCCGATAACGTCGCGGATTATTTTCTAAATTTGAATTACTCCGTATAATAGGTATGTACATCACTACGAATTTCGAAAATTTACAAAACAATTGGTTCACAGATGACGGCAAAATTGGGTTTTTTGGGAAAAAATCAAATAATAATTTATTTCTTTTAGATTTCTGCTTAGTTTTGAAGAATTCTACATTACTCAAATCTGATTCTGACTAAATCATTTGACGCTGGGAATTCATAAGCTACGATATTGATGATAATTGAATCTATCAAAATCTTGACATCTCAAAACATCTGACATTTTAGAAATATATTAAAGTTCTGTAAGTTTAGTGTTATGTTATATGTTTTAATTCGTCTTTAATCATTGTTATATTTTACAAAGAAAGGGAGTATAGTAAAAACTTGGTTTTTATGGGTTAATTTTTTAACAAAAATCACATCTGTCTTTCTTTAGTGTGAAAAACGGAAATTAAAGTTGTTATTAAAAATCTCACGTATATAAGACGTACTGAAAACCACATTTAAGCTAAATGTTAGCAACTGGGGGCAAGCAATCATTGATGAGCATAATAATAATAGCGGTAATCATTTTTCTCTCAAATAATATATATATATATATATATATATATATATATATAATATATATATATATATATATAAAGAATCCCGTGTTTCCCTATGCGCCAAGTTTTCTTCACAACCAGACACTACCACCCCCTGGTGGTCATGGTGGTAGATGGTGTCATATTAAAAATGTGCGAGTTTGGTGGGGGTGGCTGTGCGTGGGTGGGAGTGGGTGACGAAAATGTGCATTCTAGCATATTGTTTTGTTATGGGAAGGCCGCAAATGCTTCAGATTATTTCAAAATAGGCGCGCCGACTGTGTCGGTGAGTCTAGAAGGTTCCGGAAAAACCTGCTCTAGAAAGTTCTGGAAGGAGAAGGTTCTTGAAAATTTCCGAAAGTTCTATAAGGTGAGTGGCGGAATGTGTCGAAGTGTCTAGAAGGTTCCTGTACATTCGATAAATTTCTTGAAAGTTCTGGAAGGAGAATGTTCTAGAAGGTTCGCGAAGGTTCTATGACGATCCAAAAAGTGTACTAAACATCTGGAACGATTTTTGATCCTTTTCCCGTGATCTAATCGAGCTGAAACTTGGCAAGAAGACTCGTGGCGACAATCAAGAAGATCTATCAAATTTTTGTTAAAAAATTTAATAATTATAGTATAATTTCGGATTTTTAGAAAGCTTATTGGTTTTTTCAAATTGGAATCATTAAAAAAGTTTGATTAGCAACGGCGGCCCGATAACGTCGCGGAATATTTTCTAAATTTGAATTACTCCGTCGGTATACATAATAGGTACTTCACTACGAATGTCGAAAATCTAAATTGACTGACAAATGTTTTTAGAATTTAATCTTCAAAGCGTGAAGTGTCGTATCAAAGCTCAAAACATCTGACATTTTAGATATATATTAAATTACTGTAAGTTTAGTGTTATGTTACATGTTTTAATTCGTCTTTAATTGTTGGTATATTTTACAAAGAAAGGGAGTATAATAAAAACTTGTTTTTTTTGGGTTAAAATAGATAAAAACGATCCTTACTTATTTACTTATCGATACTCAACTATAAAGAATATGTTGTGTTATCAAAATAATTCCAATAATAATTTCATTCGGCGCTCCTCTTGCCTTGGCGCCCGTGTGCGCCGCACACTTCGCACATAGGGGCGGCGCGGCCCTGGTTGCAGAATAAATAATATCAAACGTACATAAATTGCCGTCCGCCCACTGACTTTCATATTATTTACAGGAAGTATTGATTTTCAGTATACGTCCACGTGGACACTCCTTGTCCAATGACTGCTTTGGAGTGAGGAGAATACATAACATCCACCCTCACATGAGAAACTGCTACAACTTTATTATTTGATTTGTTAGAATAGATGACATCGGTTAGATTAAAAAACTGCGTAGTCATGATTCATCATCATCATCATCACTCTTGGCTCTACAAACCCTGGCGAGTCTTGGCCTCCTCAATAAGGTACAGATACACATGCTTCTTTACTGGCATGCTAATGAGCATGCCACTAATAAGCATGCCCTAACAACTGTACACACTTGCTCATTACTGGCATGCTTATTAGTGGCATGCTCATAAATAAGCATGCCCAAAGCTAACAATCAAACACACATGCTTATTAGTGGCATGCTCTTGTCATAGAATAGAGACGCTCTTGTTCAAAATGGAAACTTTGCAAACTGAAATAGAAAATTCAAGTGAACCAATAAATCAAAAAAGTTCCCGAGTTTCCATCCGCACATTTTTGATTTTAGTTTATATAATTTTTATTGTAAGATTTGAATCATTCATGCCTATTAATAAAGTTTCGTAAACATTATTTCTCACTATATTATTTTTACACAACGGTGACCGAGTATTCCACAGACATTCGTGATTCCTATAATAAGTCACGAAAAGTAATGTTTTATCATCTCCCCAACGCGCCATATTTGTTGCATCTGTCGCGGACTGAAAAGATCGCATCAATAATACTAGCCGCGAAGCCCGTGAATAACATAAGCATGCTCATAAATAAGCAAGTCTGTTCACACATGCTCCAAAGATACCCCTTCTCTATGGTGAATGACAGTGGCATGCTTATAAATCAACCGGCTGTTGATTTTTGAGCATGCCACTAGGTGGCATGCTCATTTCTAGCAATGTGCGTACACACATGCCACTGTCAAGGTCGATACTGCGCATGCTCACGTGCCACTAAAGAAGTATGTGTATCAGACGCCATAGTCTTCCTCCACTCGTCTCGGTTTTGTGCCGATACGTCTTTGAGGACGATGTCGCTCCATCTTAATTTTGGTCTTGAGTTCAGCAGGGACTTTGGTACTTGATGCTCGGTCATTCTCCCACATGACCCAGCCAACGAAGCCTTCCCAGTTTTATAAATTTTGTGACGTTTAGCTCCTTAAACAGAGTATAGAGCTTTATTTATTTATTTGTTTATTTATTTATTGATATTAACGGATGTAGTCCAAAAAAATATATTACATAACACGAACAACATAAAATGCATCAGAATAAAAGTTATAGCAATATAAAACACAAGCAAGGACAAATGAAAAGTGATAACAAGATGGAGACAAGATCTAGACTATCTAATCAGAGATTGTTTGAATCTGGACAGACTTACACTGAAGAAGTCCAGATCCTGTTTTGAGTTTGTAAGACGACATAACCATGACATGGGAGCATGGAATCCATAATTGGTTCTATGATGGCTAAGGAACAACAGAGTCTATTGGAAGGAATATTATACGGATTTTTAACATTTTTGAACATACTCTATAGCCTATGTTCATCAGGGATAATGTAGGATTCTGAGTGTGAAAGAATTTTTCAAATCGGTCCAGTAGTTTCGGAGCCTATTCAATTGAAACACACAATCAAATCTTTCCTCTTTATAATATTAGTATAGAAATCGCACAAATTCGCCAGAAAATTGCATGCTAAAAATCTGCATGCTCAAGTGTCAAGGTTCGAAGACATGAAGGACAGTGTAAAAGGAAGATCCTGGAGCGAAGCTACCGCAAAGTGGCGGCCGACAGATGGGCAACGGGCTGATAGTCATCCGTATTCTGAAAATAACAATGTCTGGATCTTTAAGATCTTTATCCCAACACTTAATAGACGGTAATAAAAATTAAAAATGTCCAGATTTTATAATTCTACGGCTCAAATATACTGTATTAAAAGATGATATAAGAAAGATTGTTTCTTACAAACGTATTAATTTCTTCATCCACAGCGTCCAGATGAAATATCATGGCTAAACTTGTCATGACCGCGTTACCGCGTATTCAAATCTTCCCATCTTGACATTTGACCGATAAAAATTTACATCTTTCTCCCTCCCTCTATATCTATCTCATGTAGAAACTTACAGAAACAAACACCGACGTAAAGCTATGTCTCGTTTATTTTTAATTTTTATTTTCGTCTATTAAGTGTTGGGATAAAGATCTTAAAGATCCAGACATTGTTATTTTCAGAATCGGGCCGATTGACGTGTTCGTCTTCACCACAGCCATTTTGCGTCCATCTTTGTGTCTGCCAGTGGGAATGTTCCCTATAAGATGTGCGCCCGCACACTTGTTTATTTATTTATTGAAGCATGCATAGTGAGTAAATAGTAATACACTTTTACATTTTATATCGTTTAAGTTTAATGTAAAAGTTAAATAAACTGCCTCCTTGACTGGACCAAGGCCCGTGGTAAAGAAGGCAGGCTAATCCGTTATGTGCAATAGTGGAATGTAAACATTAACGATCCTCTCTAGGTAAAAAAATAAAAATTTAGAGAATTATAAAAATTATTGAATTAAAAATATATATAAATATGTATCCGAAATAATAGGATGAAGTAGTACATTTAAACAAGTTATTTCCGTCTGATCCCTATCCATATATCCTATATATCATATCGTCGCTGTGTATATATGTAATTAATCTTTCCTATGTCACGTTTTAGTACATTCTGAGATAAACAAATAAAACTGTTTTAAAAAATAATTTCACAGACTAGATTCATAAAAAATGTTTTAAATTATTACTAAGCAGACTTTCCAGATGAATCTCCATTAATTAAATGAAAAATTGATAAATTGATTCGTTCATCTCAGAATGTACTAAACGGCACATAGGAATTATTATATACAGGGTTATTTGTAAAACATTAATAACCTCGCAGGACTATATTCCTGTATTGATTATGAGTCGAAAATGTTCAAGCTATTATGACCTAATATCAATAGTTTAGGAGATATGCGACATCAAAGTTTGCATTTTTTTTTTCAATATTTCTGACATATTTTTTGTAAAAAGTTGGACTATCATTACAGTAACTTATGTCGAATATGAAAAATTCATTCTCTTTAATGCAAGTCAAATAAAAAAATAAAAACCTTCGAATTCCAATTGGAATACATTCCAATTGGAATTTTTTCAGGGTTTTTATCATTTTATTTAACTTGTATTGAAACGAATGAATTTTTCGTAATTGATATAAGTTACTGTAATGATAGTCCAACGTTTTACAACAAATAAGTCATAAATATTGAAAAAAAAATGCAAACTTTGATGTCGCATATCTCCTAAACTATTGATATTAGGTCATAATAGCTTGAACATTTTCGACTCATCAAGACAGGAATATAGCTCTGCGAGGTTATTAATGTTTTACAAATAACCCTGTATACAGCGACGATATGTTGTACCATATAAGGATGATTTTTTTGTAGTGATTGTTTTTCAGTGAGTGTACCTATAGTGTATTGTATAATTTTGAAGTTAAGAAGAAGTTGCAGTGAGTGTATAGTGTATTGCATAATTTTGAAGTTAAGAACATATTAGTAGAATGTTGTTCTTGCTCTCGGTATGGTATTGATGTGTAGACATTTGAAGGATTCAGATGTTGCGCATCTTCATTTCGCACAGGACGAAGGTTTCGTTATATCATTATAGTCTTCACAATTTTTCTTTGAAGAGATAGGATCACGTATTTTTGAAAGAGGAGGCCAAGTTCTTGAGGAGGCTAAGACCCGCCCGGGGTTGTAGAGCCAAGAGTGATGATGACGATGATTTTTGACTGTTCAGACCAGTCCGCACTCTTAAAATAACATCAGAGAGAACATTGGCCACTGGTCACTGCACTTCTCATTTTTCATCAAGCAAGACCAGCTTTTTTCTTCAGATAGACAGCTCAAAGTGTTTCGCCAACTTTTGTTCGTAACTACTATCTAGCCATGGATGTCATTACAGGAACCTTTATAATCTAATCTGAATATAATTTTAAATGTATGTTCAACATCACCAATTGAAAAAATACGTTATTATTATTATTATTATTCTAAAGCGATTTTCAAAACGGCACGAGGACAGTTTTAGTTCTCTCATAAAGATAATATTTGTAAACGCTTTCTGCGTATTTTATTTCCGCCCTCTTGAATAATACAGGGTTATTTGTAAAACATTAATAACCTCGCAGGACTATATTCCTGCCGTGATTGTGAGCCGAAAATGTTCAAGCTATTATGACCTAATATCAATAGTTTAGGAGGTATGCCACATCAAAGCTTGCATTTTTTTTTTCAATATTTCTGACTTATTTTTCGTAAAACGTTGGACTATCATTACAGTAACTTATATCGAATATTAAAAATTCATTCCCTTTAATACAAGTCAAATAAAAAAATAAAAACCTTCGAATTTCAATTGGAAAACATTCCAACTGGAATTTTTTCAGGGTTTTTATCATTTTATTTAACTTGTATTGAAATTAATGAATTTTTCGTAATTGATATGAGTTACTGTATTGATAGTCCAACGTTTTACAAAAAATAAGTCAGAAATATTGAAAAAAAATGCAAACTTTGATGTCGCGTATCTCCATAACTATCGATATTAGGTCACAACAGCTTGAACATTTTCGACTCATAATCAAGGCAGGAATATAATCCTGCGAGGTTATTAATGTTTTTCAAATAACCCTGTATATTATGTTCTCTTCTGAAGGCCTTTTGAGATTATTTAAAAAAAATATGGATTAACGTTTTTTAATTTGCCCTCCAGCTTGGGATATCTGGAACGGCACACAGTTTGAGCTATAGCGTGAGAGACGATACATCAGATTTTATCGATTATGTACACAGTTTAATATTTAACCTTTAATCACTCGCGTTGGGATATTTACATAAACTCCTCGCGTCGGTTCAATACGATCCAGAAATATTATAAATTATAATATGCCAAAAAAGGGGGATATAAAAGTGTTTAATATATTGAATATAAGAAATATTTCCATTTTAATAACATAATTTGGCACTGCTTAGTCTTTTTGGATTTAAAAAGAGAGTCAAAACTCCTTAAAAAATTTTGAAATAAAATCTTGGTACATAGGTTCTATTGATTGGATTACCTGTACCAATAAATGTAATTGAAAACAAATTTAAAATTTAAATACATTATCAACCATGTATATTCAATATTGAAATAACTAATACCTAACATTTATTCTTACCTTATTCAATTAGTAACGTTATGCATGCATCGGGTCAGAGTTCACTTCTGTACAGATGCGTTCACGCACAATGACGAATCTCAAAAAAAGCTGAACAATAATTGACTCGAAGAAATAAACATTTTGTTTTGAATTCCTAATTACCCGACGCGAGTGATTAAAGCCATGTATTCACTAGGGGACAAATTGTCCCTCAACAGCATGCGCGGCATAGAGTCTACGTGACGTTGCAACGTCTTGCACTGTTCCGCGACCTCGCGCACAACATAGCGCGGATTTCTACGTGCCGTGGCAACGTTGCCATGCGCACGGTACCCGAGCGTACTCACTGCAACATTCCGCGGAGCGTCAGTACCACGTGGTATGTTTACAAGTGAATACGCATGCGCTGTATCTGTCAAGATGACAATGCGGGGAAACGAAATCGTTCTCGAACTCATCGAGCTGTATCGATCGAAGATCGCATAGAATGTCCGTCCTTCTTTCTCTTCGCAGTTAATAATTTCGCATTCTCCTCTTTTTTCTCCTCTTACTTTTCGATAAACTCATTAACATAAACAGATACGCGGCTATCACCATAACCTCATAGGGCGATATATTTCCGTGACGTCTAGAAAACAATAATTATTTGCAAAAAGGACCTTGTTTTTAATAATATTCAATTTACTACAGTAAAACCTCGTTAATTTGAAATTGCGACCCAAAAAAACATTTCGAATTGCGCGGAACCCCGTTTTCGCCAAATGTGATACCGCAGCTGTCATCCATAACCTCATCGGATGACATTTCCGCGACAAGATATGCGAGTCCCGGTGTGTGCACGTCAATTGACCGCGTCATTGTCCCCGAAACATGAGCGTAGATGTTGATGCGACATGTCGAGCGGAATGTTTCGCGATTTGTCCCCTAGTGAATACATGGCTTAAAGGTTAAGTCGGCAACAACCTCGACGACAGCGATTTCTGTAAAGCCGAATCGCTTAAAATAATGGAACTTGATAATGATTTAATAAAATCATTTCATCACTCTTTAAACTGTTCTACTTTTTAGCTTGAATTTCGTAATTCTCTTGAAAATTATACAATGCCGTCATCGTATTGTATGTAATCCCTTCAGCCAACGGCCAGGCGGGTGTGTAATCATTTCTATAGAAAGAAAAAGTAATAGCGTAGCGTGTCAAAGGCAATTATTTACTTTCTAATCATTGTTTGGAGTGTCAACAAGACTGTTCACGGATCGGTAAGGCTCTCGTGACGTAAGCGGTGTGGAATTACTTTGCCATGGCGTCATTGTAACGTGCGTTACGTATGACGTATTGTACTTAAGCGTGGGTTACCTGCGGCAACGGTTACCAACAATCGCGAGGAATTTCTCCCAGAGTATAGATTGTATACTCTTCAAGGCATTTCCTTCTGGAAGGGTTATCCGACAGTTGCGACCCGGACAAAAAATGCACCCCGACAAATGCGAACTACACAAAATGATAAAAAAAATTAAACCTAGTATTTTACCTATGGAAGGATACACAAGTTAATTTTCAAAATAATATTGGAGAAGTCTTCAATATTATCGTCGTTCAAAAACTCACTCATACACAATATCCATTTTCTATACGATGACCTGAACCTATAGATCCATTAAATCAATTATTTATTAAATTATACTACCTAATCGCACTACATTCAAACACTAAATATACAATACACATAAATGTACATGTAAGATATACTTAAATGCAAAAATCCATGTTACTAGAGCGTGCCGAAGACACTTGTAATTGGGATAATGGGCATAGTCTTCATTTATAATGTTTTATTATTAGAGTATCATGTATCCATTATCCTGTTAGTGTCTCTAATAAATATAAAAATAAAAATAAATCTAATGGCAGAGCTTTTTAAAATTTTCAATGTATCAAATATTAATTAAATCTATCAAAATTACTTACTCCAAACTCACAAAATACACTTCAGCAAAAATGCGTCGCTAAGAAGCTGTTTTAGTGATAGGCCAAGGTTGGCTGCGAACATTGCGGTGCCCAGGTTTAGGACTAGTAGAGTCCAAGTCCAGCATTATCTCACCTAGGCATTAAAAATGTAATCTCACGTTCGCCTAAATCGTGGGGTTGAATTTTTAATGCCTAAGTAAATTATTCAAGATTTAAAACAAAATTATGAAACTCCTTGAGAAAGTCAACAGCACTAAAACTTCCATATAAGTGTCTGTTATAACAATAATAATCCTTTATAAGGTTGCCACAACGTTATTCATGGATTGTTAGTTTTGTTCTTCAATAGGTATGGGATACAACATCACTATGATTTTTTTTATGCATCTTGATCCCAGTTATTCATATTGATGTTCATGTTTTTTTTTATTTTATATAGCTGTGCCCGCGCGGCTTCGCACACGTAGTTTCTTAGTACACTGTTTGAATCGTCACAGAACTTTCGCGAACCTTCTAGAACATTCTCCTTCCAGACCTTTCAAGAAATGTATCGAATGTACAGGAACCTTCTAGACTACCGACACACTCGGCGCGCCTACTTTGAAACAATCTGAAGCATTTGCGGCCTTCATAACATAACAACATAACATTCCATAACAAAAAAATGTGCTAGAAAGCACATTTTCGTCACCCACTCCCACCCACGAACAGTCACCCTCACCAAACTCGCATATTTTCGATGTGACACCAAGGGCTATCCACCACCATAACCACCGGTGGGTGATTGTGGCTGGTTGTGGAGAAAACTTGGCGGGGGAAAAAAAAAAGGAAACCACGGATTTATATATATCTTATCTATATATGATATATATTATTATCTCTCCTATTATATCTCACTCCTCTCTCTCTCTCTTATCTCTATATCATCTAATCTAGCTATATCTCTCTATATCTCTATATATTGATTATCGGATACCGAATCTCCCTACTAAGTGTACTTTTAAACAGTCGTGTTATGTTCAGAGACTAATCCTTATTTTCTCGATCTATTTTATCCTTTAAAAGACTGTAACTGTAACTAAATATGTATACTATGTACTTATGCAAGAAAATGAAAAAGAAACGTGCCGACAAGCTGAATAAAGCATGGCACGATCTGTAATAATAAAAATATGTATAAATTTAAATAAATAAATAAAATTAAAAAAAAAAAAAAAACAATGACTTCTCCCCCAATTCTAACACAAGAAAAGCTTTCTCATCCAAATTGGATGATTTGTAATATTTGAAGTAAAATGTACCTACATACTATATAATATATCTATATATAAAAAAAAAACAAAAAATAAAAAAATATTATTTTACCCGACGCATTGGATTTGGCATTAGGTAAGGTTCAAAAAAATTAAATTAAATTAAATTGGGTAAAATAACATTAAACATGCTACCTCTACGTGACTTTAATTAAAACTTTATATTTTACTACTCTTCGAGAGTAAATGAATCTCTTATCTCGAAGGTAATGTATCAAATTTAATTCTTCAATCTGTGACTCGCAAAATTTGAGTTGTAACATTTAAAATTATAATTATTGAAATATAAATAAATAAATATAAATAATAAATATAAAATTATTGTAAAGTTAACATAGTTTTTGTTATTTTACCCAATTTAAAAAAGTTAGTTACGAAAAAACATTCAGATTAAAAAAACATCGTTAATAAATGTCAAAATTTTAAATGTCAATATTCCTTCCAGCGCTGGTAGCATGTATCAGGTGGATGTCGAAAAATAGGTCGGACGCTAGGCAGAATATACTAGAAAACATTAATTTCATTTTGCGTACTTACGTACCTACATTTAGCAATATTCCGAACACGAGGTTATGTTTGTTGTTGGGGACAACCATACCCTTACTCTTTGTTACTTCTAATTATTATAATTATAATTTGCTATTTTGCTGCTGTCCATTTTCACATAAACGTGTTTAATTAACTATATGTAAAAATTTTAAAAACGAGAGCGCCCAGGTCCCAAGGCGTTCACAAATTAAATACGTAGCACACCTTAGTGTAAAATACCCGCGAGAGCTATCTTTAAATAAATAGACAAATTAATTAATTTCACATGCAAAATAGTTAATTCATTTCTGAAGTAATACGAAGGGTTAAAAATATATGAGTCCGTCCAACTTATCTGGAGAATGGTCAAATTTGAAATGTAGTCCCGAAATCCGGTAGAAAAATGTCTACAACCAGAAAAAAAAGAAAAAGGATTAATGGAAAAATTGTTCAGAATATTTTGAGTTTGTTCAAATCTTTGAGAACAGTGCTGGATTTATGTCACAGAGACATTATTTATATTGCTCTCAAAATTCCGTAAAAATCAATGTAGATTTTCTCATTAGCGACATCTGTGGGGATTTAGGGGAATGAAAATGGCTTTGTACAGGCCGCATGGAAAGGCGCTTACAACTCATATGTGAAAGCTTTCCATGCAATTTGAACATATATACAACTTCCAAAAAATGAATAAGCATGGTATATTCTATCATGGGTGGAAATGGCGAATGTTACAATTGTGTAAAGTGATCACTTAAGCCAACCATAAAGATAGGTCATAAGTCCTATGTACACCCAAATGACTTCTATACCTACTTTCCCATAGGAAAAATTGTTGTTGTACCTTTGTTTTGGGAGTCGTCAGGCGAAAAGTGCATACATTTTTAACATTTACCTACTCATATATCTATCAGACATACAGGGTGTCGGTAAATATACGGCTATTTATGTATTGTATGTTCTATCTTCTAAGCTAGTGGAAAACGTGAAAATCTATGCTCTGAACGAAATATTACTATAAACCAAGTAGATACAACCGGCCCTAACTCTGTGTTTTTCTGCTGAAAATTATGATATTTTTCTTTGATTTTTAAATAAACGCCATTTGCGACTCTCAACATGTATATTTTGATAAATTTATTTGAATATTGGTTTGCATTTTATGTTATTGTCTCGCGTCGCATGTCGCTTAGTAACTTAATAATAAAGAAAAAACGAATTGGAAAAGATGTCCAAAAAAATAGATAATTTTTAGACTGTGGACAACACTATCGATTAGAGAGCCCTCTTCCATTCTCCAGATAAGTTGGACGGACTACACACCCACGCTTTGAAGGCTGGTTTCATGGTGTGAAAACTTCCGTTGCATACATAATTCGCGCGCATTTCACTGCATACTAATATTTCACTTAGGTATACGACACGTTCGTTTATTTGGTTATATTTTTAGTGTATAGTATAAAGTGTTAAAAATTGATGACAGAGCGTGAAGAAATATGGTCATCAAACGTCTCATAAACACTCATCACACACATGTGATCCACCCAGCCAACAAATACTCACAATCAGTACTATTTTGTAACGCACTGGAACACAGCATTTTTTCACGGTATTTTTAATGATTTAATAGTAATCAGACCAGCAAGAGCTGAATGGAATTGAAATGGATCCTATTCTTCATTCAACAAACGCGTGGTATAGTATTGTGTGATAAAAAGAGAAAAAATCTATTTAAAGAATTTGTTCAACCAACCACCGTAGCCAAAAACACCCTTATTGCACAAGATCTACGTTGTATTGAAGGTGTTGTGAAATGAATTCACCGATTGATTTATTTTTTAACTTGATCGAACGAAAAAAGGAATATTTGATTCCTTATTCAAATATTTACATTATCACAGAAAGCTTTGTTCATTATGATGTTGGTTGTAAAAGTGAAGTGAAAAATTTTTTCCTTCTATTATAGTTTGTTTAATGCGTTTATTATTTCACTATTGTGCTAATCATAGAATAGAATTATCAGTACCTAAAGATATTCGGCTGTAAATACTAATTGCAAGTAAGGAACTGGCTTTAAACTTGTACCTATTGAAGCAAATATTTTTTTCTTTATATAAAACAAATATTTAACTAATATTTAACCATATCAAAAAATAATGATAATTCTGAAAAAATTGCAACTTCACAATAAGAAAGCGTTCTTGGATATAAAGATAAATGATGTTTATTTTGTAAACTTGGTTTTTTATGTAATTTTGTTAAAAAGATTGACAAGATGTAATTTATTTATGCAAAAAAGCACAACTTCATGATACGATTTTTATGATTTTTTTTATTGTAGGTATATTATTATATATTGACAGATTATTTTATATTGTACGGTGAGTGTCAAATTGTGCAACATACAATGTCACAAGGTAAAAATTGTATAAACTAAAGGGCTCCTAAAGGCTCAATTCTTTCTCAAAGGAGTTGTTATTAACTTTTCAATTCCGATCGGCAAAATTTTCCGTGAATTTAAATGAAACTAAAAGAAAAAAGCTTGTACCACGTAAATGTGAAATACTTTTACTTTGACTGTTATCTGATTTCCTTTTATTTTTTGTGCCTAATTTTCATCATACCTTGGAACAACATCGTGTCACATCTGACATTCTGTCAGTCAACTTTTTTGTAAAAAAAATTATTACAGCAATTTTGTTTTTAAAACTGTGATACGATCAGATTTATATTTTTAGTAGTCAAGGAAAAGATAATGAATCAATGTCGTATTCACGTAGTTATCCACGTGCTTTCATTTTAATATAAATTAATAAAAAATACATAATTTACATCTTCTCATACAAGTTCTACGGTTGTTGCGGCTTTTAACAGGGCCATCCTCAAATACTTGTAATATCTGAATGTAATTTATTTATTTATTTTATTTATTTTGTTTTGGGGAAAATTAACAGCAAAACAAGAATCTTAAAAATATGAAATAATGGTTTTTACAATTATGCCAATTACAAATTTTCCACTGAATATAAAAATTTACTTTAATAGCGAGTGGAGAGGGTGGAAGGGAATGTGGGACGGGAGTAGTAGGAAAGATATAATGTACAAATTAGTTTGGGTGCGGTAGTGTAGATATTGTTTGTTTTATGTTTCTTATTGTTGCGTTGAAAATGTCAAAATGTGGTGATAGTTTGTGTTAAATGAATTTGTGGATCTGTACATAAAGGAGTTTTGTTTTGAGTTGGTCTTATAAAAGGGGAGATGAAAAGTAGGTGAATGTCTGTTATTGCGAGTTGGGATGTGGTAAGATATTCGTTGAAGAAGTTCCTGACTATCAACTAGATTGTGTGTTATTTTGAATAGCATCACCGCGTCAGCTATGTTTCTTTGACGAGTTAGGGTCTGCATGTTAAAAAACTTCGTAGAGTCTTCATTGCTTATATGAGATCTAAATGAACGGAGGTCTAGGTATCTTAGGAATCTGTTTTGGACGCTTTCAATTCTATTTTCGTGTACTGCATAACCTGGATTCCACACCTGAGATGCATATTCTAAAATACTACGAACGTATGAGAAATAAAGTTTCTTGAGGGTGCCAGGTATTTCGCAGTGGTCCTCTTTTCCAATTGCCTTCGACACTCGCCTCATATATTTTCTTAACCATCCTTTCCTCGTTCATGCGTTCCACATGACCAAACCATCTCAGCACTCCTTTCTTTATTCTATCTACCACACTACAGCCAGCATTACATTCACTGCTAATTTGTTCATTCCTCACTCTATCGACCAAAGATTTTTCACACAAGCGTCTTAGTGACCGCATTGTATGAGAAGATGTATCAATTTGGCCGAAGCAAAAGCAAAAGTGGTGTGCCAGGATAGAAGAGTGTGGCGTTCAATCCTCTCAGCCTACCCCTGCGGGGAAACGGCGTGATGGTTAGTTAGTCAGTTTAAATAATTTAAGATTTATATCACATTACATGTCCGAATTAAGAAATAAGTTTATTTTTTTGCCATTTTCTGCCATGGTTTCTATTAAGACTAAATACAGAAAGAAATGGACGTATCGAATTCATTGCGATTAAAAGTGACTAAAATTTAAGTCAACGCTGATGCCAAAAAAAGGCAACAAATTCATCCTTCCCATAAAAACCCTCCCTTCACATGTCCAACATCCTTCACATATTAACATTTTTCGTAATTAAAAATCCAACATCCTTCACATATTAACATTTTTCGTAATTAAAAATCCAACATCCTTCATATATTAACATTTTTCGTAATTAAAAATCCAACATCCTTCATATATTAACATTTTTCGTAATTAAAAATCCAACATCTTTCATATATTAACATTTTTCGTAATTAAAAAATTCGATTACATTTGGAGATTTTTCTTTTTTCTTAACTGAACAGTCTTTCGTATGGTTATAATATGAATTGGAAAATGTGAGGCAGGAGGTGGGTCCCGAAATTTTTTTTTTTTTTTGGTGGGTCCCGGTTCTGTCAACTTTGGGAACCACTGCTCTACAGGGCTAAATATATTTTTAAAAAAACCACCCTCCTATTCTCAAGATTGTTATTATTATTGACCCCAGTATCTTTGTGATATCCTAAGACAAAATAGACGGGACGAAATTATTTATGGTACTGAGACAAATTTAGAAAATCTGAATCGAAAAGTACTTTAACTGTAAGTGAGTATAAAAGTAGGCCAGGGCACTCAATGAGTGTAAACGTATATTACTTTATGGAAAACAAATAACTGGATCGATTCAGTATTAAAATATTTATATAAACATCGATTTCTTGCTAATGTACATTATCCATTAGTTTCGCTTTTGTACTACAAATATAATTTATAATGGAAAGGTTATTTTACAGAACAGGTATAAGCAATCATTGATGTGCTCAACTTTTAGGTCGGACAGACTATTAATTTTTAAAAATTAATAGTCTGTCCGACCTCAAACAACACTGTTTTATTCCACTATATAGTGGAATAAAACAGTGATGTTTAAACTCATTTTTTGAAAAATAATGGATTATCTACTTAGCTGCTGAACTCTAGGCGGTAATTTATTTTAAACAGAGTACATTTTCATTGTCATTTGTCACTAATTCGATAGATATTAAAAAATGTGAAGAAATTTTTTTAAATAGTTTATTTTATAAGGAAGTATGCACTTTTTAATAAAACAATAAAATAGTTTTTTAAAGTTTATTTTAGGTACACCGAGTAAAAAAGGTAAATCAAATTCTTAAATCTTATAATAACACATGTTATAAATTAGTTAAGATATTTTAATCATTAATATAAAATTACTTTGTATATAATCACATAAGTTCTATTATTTTTAGTCCACCTTTTCTCACCTCGTGTAGTGTAGATTTTCAAAAGTGAGAACTAAAAAACTAAACGGCTGAACTAAAAAAGTATTGATTATGAAATTACATATTTTCTATAAAGAATATAATTCCTTGACAACTCGCTTCTATAATGACGCTTCCTCCCGGAAAAAAATGGATGTCTCACTAATAAGGTAGCATGTGTATAGATAAAATCTAATGACATGTGATGCACCACAGCTTAATTGTTTAAAGCTCTCTACCGGCTATAGAAAGTTCCGTGTTAGCGGTGAAGATTTGTCTCTGTAATTTGTATTAATAGATTGTATGTATATTTCACACCGCGCTGACAAGAAATAAGCGTTTTGATGAAACCGTTTTTTGTAAAATTGCAATTTAACTCAAGTGGTTATGTATACAGAAATTTTATATTAATTCTTAAAATATTGGTCCCATTTTTCTGACCCATTCAATAAAATATTAACAGGCGACATTTATTAACGTCCAACATCATACTTTATATTAATGTATAGTACAAATTAATTGCCTTACACTATTACACTATACGATACATGACATACAATTATTGTTGTGCATTTAAAGTTCTTTAAAATTGTTGGTGAAAACAAATATTTTATTACAAGGAAAATATTGTTTGTTTTTTTTTTAATATGATTCATAAAAGATGACACATCAATATATATATATATATAAATATATAGGTATATAATATTTTAATCAATTTATCATTTTTTAATAGGTACCTACGGGCTCTTTCTATTTCTGTCTTACACAATCGCGTGACCAGGGTAATCTTTATTCTACGATTAGAATCACATTCTAAACAATATTCGATATTCTACAAAATTTTAAATTTAATTTTTTTATAGGTTCTACTTAATTCTTCTAAAAAATGTGTTTTAAAACAAATCTAGATATTAACTGGGTTTTGTTTGTTTAATAAATGTGTCTTAATTGTCAAATTACAAGTTCGTTTATCAAACATGACGACGATGTCGGTAACTATAAATGTTGATGTCTAGATTGGTGTCTTGAACTCATTCTGACATCTTTCAGACAGAAACACTATGTTCCAGTTGTCTAAGTTGTTGTTAGTGAGTAGTGATGACCAAAATAGTTATTTTAACTGGTTATATATAATAACCGTTGTTTGAGATTGCACTGCTGATCGGTAACTTAAATTTGACTGTTGTCCTGTATATCGATGGTTCCCTATCGAATTGTGAACAATCATTTCCCGATAATTGATACAATCAGGTGCAAATCTCGTAAATTATTTGTTGTTTTTTTTTAACATTTCAAAAAGGAATATCACTGATATATTTCATTCAAATGTAATTTAACGAGTAAAACATCTAAAAAATGCTACAATTTATCGTAACAATGTTATATGAAATCTACAACTTACATACACATCTCCACATTCTTAGGTAGTTATACACTGGATGACGTACCACTCACTAAAATCGACTCAATAAGACATCTGGGTGTCACGCAAGACTATAAGCTCATTTTTAGATGCTTGATACTATCATATACAAAGCATATACTATGTTGGGATATAATATAACAAGAATAACTCAAGACTTTAAAAATCCTCAAAGTCTAAAAATTCTCTTTATATCGCATAAGTATTTTGGATTATTCATCAAAAAATCCACACAGAAATCTTCACAACTACAAAGATCGTCATGGGATTACAAAATGTACATATTGGTATACTGAAGAAAATATCCGATCTTATGCTGATATTCTTACAGATGACCTTTCGTGATTTAAAAAGTGACTCCTACACGGCATCCATTTTCTGACAACAACCTGAACCCATAGAACACATTAAATCAATAATTTATTAACATATTCTTACATGGTCACACTACATTGATCACACTACGTATATGCGAGTTGCTAAAGCAGGCCGAAAACAATTGTAGTAGGATGGTGGGATAAGTTAAAAATAATTAATAAATATTTTGTCTTTTGTACCCAATGTACTGTTAGTGTCGCATTAACAATAAAATGACATAATAACAAAAAAAAATACGAGACGTACGCGTAAGTTTATGTGAGATTATGTATTTTGTAGCCAATATACTGTTAGTGTCGCATCAAATATAAAATGATATAATAACATTGACGAGACTACGCGTAAGTTTCTGTGAGATTATGTATTTTGTACCCAATATACTGTTAGTGTCGCATTAAAAATAAAATGATATAATAACATAGACGAGACGTACGCGTAAGTTTATGTGAGATTATGTATTTTGTACCCAATATACTGTTAGTGTCGCATCAAATATAAAATGATATAATAACATAGACGAGACGTACGCGTAAGTTTCTATGAGATTATGTATTTTGTACCCAATAAACTGTAGTGTCGCATCAAATATAAAATGATATAATAACATAGACGAGACGTACGCGTAAGTTTCTGTGAGATTATATAATTTGTATCCAAAATACTGTTAGTGTCGCATTAAAATTAAAATGATATAGTAACATAGACGAGACGTACGCGTATGTTTCTATGAGAAACGCCAGGATAACTGTCAAATGTTAATATTTCTATGATTATAGCGGAAATATTAACACTTATTTAATATATGGACACTTTGGATGAATAAATTATTATTTGTGTGCGAAACAAACTATTTCTATCAAGTTTTAAAATAATATTTGTGCTTATTTTATAAAATACTAAGAAATTTCAATGTTATAGTATGTTATAGGTCATGGGATATATAGGGTGTCTCATAGTTAGTAACAAAAAGTTTACAGGTGGGTTCTTGCCTTGATAATTATGAACATCAATAGTTATGGAGATATGCAATATCAAAGTTTTAATTTTTATTTAAATATCTCTGGATTGTTCTTTACAATCGCTTCATTACAACTCAAATAAAATGATGAAAATCTTTTAAATTTTTTTTTTTAATTTTTAAAAGGTTTTAAAATTTTTAAAAAGAATTAAGTTAAATCGGTTTCATAATCGATATAAGTTACTGAAATGATAGTTCAACTTTTTGCAAAAAAAAAGTAAGAAATATTGAAAAAAATGCGTAGGTACTTTGATATTGTTTTTTCGATAACTATTGATATGAAGTCATAGTTGCTTAAACCACCGTAAAGTTTTTGCAAACCACCTGTAAAGGTTTTGCCAATAACTATGAGACACCCTGTAAAAGTCATAAATGTACATGTTGTAGGTAAAAGAGTCAAAATATGATCATTATGATAAACCAATGAGAATAGACCCGAAAGATGGAATTTTAATTAACACCCCTTTCACTTTTTTATTCTGGCTGGTCTTTTACGTCATCCTGTGATCGTTAAATTTTTTTGTTAAGGAGAAAGAATCTGTATTTGTTTTTTAACTCTACATCATCTACAGGTTTATCGCATCTATCAGTTATGTTGGGAAGATGTAGATGCTTCTTTGGCCTTCATGAAGTACGTGAGGATGTCAATTGGCAAGGGGAAGATGATGGTCGAGTTCTTTTCTGCAGAAATTGTGTTGAGAGTCTGAAAAAAAATTATTCACCATCTTAGCAATGAAAAGGGTTTTTTTTTCCTATCAGTTTACAAATACGCTTATATAATTAAGGTGCTTTTTAATGATAAGGTAAGTTTAATGGTTTTAAAATAAAAGTTATAAAACCATTGTAGTAGAGAAGTAGCGAATATGACAAGTATGTCAAAATTCAAGCAAAAATTGTAGGACTCGATTTTAATGACTCCGAGATCGGTCCGGGGATTATAAAATCTTATTTTAGTCATTTATGGTACAAAAAAAAAACAAAATATAAAATAACAACTTGTGTGCGATTTTTTTTTGTATTACACATATTTTGTTTTGCCATAATTTAGTTATGTAAAATGTTTCGGCTTACAGAAATTAATGCCGCAATGAGTATGTAAATAACTGTGACTTAACTGTTGTCTAGTTTACCGATAGTTGCTGTCCGATTGCTAAAAAATCAGTTAGATTATTGTGTAACCATTACTAAGCCCATCAATAATTTCCAAATGATGCTTTGTAATGCCTTCGTTAATCCCAATTATAATAATTTCGTTGCCTGTCTGTCCGTCGGTCAGTCTGTCGTCTGCCTGTCTGTACCCGTAACTTCGTAATTTTATTCAATTTTTTTCCCCAAAATTTTTTTTTCCGGAAAAATATTTTTTTTAGAATTTTTTTAAAAATAAATACATACTTATTCCTTAGGAACCGACATGTAAAATTACCATTATTTTAACGGGTAACAGCTATGTATAATTATTTTGTTTAAGAATTACTACGAAGTCGTAAAATGACTAGCGATCAAAAACAAAACCCCTACTGAATTAAATTAAAAAAATCATTGAATATGTCAGTGCGTGAAATGCAACAGTAATATTTAAGGGATAATAAATAGTGGTATGTAATAAACTTATGTGTTAGTATTGTTTTGTTAAATAAAAAAGCAGCAAGCCTCATAATTTCTTAATGCCCAAAAGTATACAAAAAAGGGATTTTTTCAAACTAAGGACACTTCACTCTTTTTTCTTTAAGGTTATACAGGGTGTACCAGAGCTAGCAGTGGAAACTTGGCAGGCAGATTCCTGACTATGTTATAAATCTAAAATGTTCAAGCAACCATGGCCTAATATCAATAGTTATGGAGATATGTAATATCAAAGTTTGCATTTTTTTTTCAATATTTCTTACTTATTTTTTGCAAAAAAGTTGAACTATCATTACAGTAACAAATGTTGATTATGAAAAATTCATTCTCTTTAATAAAAGTCGAATAAAATGATAAAAACCTGTCAAAAATTGAAATTTTTTACAAGGTTTTGATCATTTTGTTTAATTTGTATTGAAGAAAATGAATTTTTCATGTGCTTCGTAATACGTGCACTGTAATGATAGTTCAACTTTTTGCGAAAAATAAGTCAGAAATATTGAAAAAAAAAATGCAAACTTTGACATTGCATATCTCCGTAAGTATTGATATTAGGTCATGGTTGCTTGAACATTTTAGACTCATGACTTTGTCAGGAATCTACCGACCAAGTTTCTGCTGCTATCTCTGCTAGATTAAACAGTAACGCCTTATTTAACCCTTAGGGGCATTAAAAAAAGGAGAATATTAAAGGGACGTGTAAAGTTTTTACAAACCTGGAGATATCTCAGCTGCAGCGCGGCTGGTGAGTCCCCGATGACCTCGGAGGCCTCCCTGAGGGCCCGAGAGGCCTTCTGCTCGCCCTCGGCGGCGATGACCTTGGCGCGGGCCTCCCTGGCCGCCTCCGCCTCGGCCGCCATGGCCCGCTGCAGCTGCACGGGCAGCCTCACGTCCTTGCTGAAGAGTCATTACATTTTTACTAAGGGCCTTTCACTTGGACCGATGGACTATGCCGCTCCACTAAGCAAAAAGTCAGTAAATACATGGGCACAGTGTAGTAAACATACAGTATTACATCTTCATACAAACAACCGAAACGACGCCCTTCGAAATCTCGGTATACTTCGGTCTGTAAATGTAAATCTAAATGTAAATCTCCGCGCATACATTTACGTCAATTTATGGCACCCCAAACCTTAAAGAGTCAGTCAATGAGCAGCCCTGGTGCGTGTTTAACCAAGTTTAAGTACCAAGCGACCGTAGGTATTTATTTCAAGGACACTGCCGAGACAACATACTGTATGCTTTACTATACTGTGACACAGGGGAACCTGTTGTGCCTAGGCCAGTTTTTAGAATTTTGATTTTTAAAAAAATAATTGTGCTACCTATAGACGTACCACTATAACTTGGCGTGAGAAGGAGGGCGTCACTGTCGCGTAACGGAAGTTGCCAGGGTGTAAATTTATTACACAATACATAATGTACTGAATGTCCGGTGATCAGTGTCAGAGCCTTCAATAGAAATTTGGTCGGGTAACAGCGCGCTCCGCGGCGGCCGCTCTATCTGTCAAACTGTCAAACGGTAATATCGGTCCATTGTTTGCTTTTTCAGCTTCGCAAAACTTTAATACTTCATTGGCAATTGTTCTTGCACCATCCCAACAATGGGCGAACGAGAAGCGCCACGCGCGTGAGAAACTCCGTTGATTGAAAAAAAAAAACACTCAAATTTGTCTTGAGAACTTCTGATTTATGAAGATGCGATTTTTTTACTCCCCCAACTATAAAACACCTAGTTCCACCCCTGCCCGACAAAACAATAATTAATTCGTAATATTTTTTCAATGAGTAACTTAATAGATTCCTCTCTGTGAGACTTAAAACAACATTTAAATATCCTATTTAATATTAAATTATAAAAAATGTCTCTTTTAAAAATGTATTCCTTTTTAATATAAAAATGTGTTAAAAATCAATGCCTTACTTTTGAGTTCCAAGTTATTGATCTTTTAGGGCAGTACTATCTACCTATATATTTCCCCTAAAATACAGAAAAGAGATATTTAAATATTTTGGAGGTGTGGTTCTCAGTTCGTGCCCAGCCATAAATGACGTCATAAGGTCAAGTTTGTACATGATATATTTTCCCGAACACAAAAATATTAAACTCGGTGTTTGTAAGGTAATAATATTATCAGTGGCAGTCGCAGGTGGGAGTTAATGGTGTCGATGACACACCACTTTTGCTTCGGCTGCATTCATACATCTTCTCAAGCAAGCTCTACGATTGTTGAGACTTTTAACAGGGCCATTCTCCAATCCTTGTAGCATCTGATCATGCCAGGTCTTTCGCGGACGCCCTCTATTCCTGTTGCCTTCAAGACTTGCCCAATATATTTTCTTAACCATCCTTTCCTCGCTCATACGTTCTACATGACCAAACCGTCTCAGCACTCCTTTCTTTATTCTGTCTACCACACTACTGCAAGAATTTCATTAATTTCTAATTTGTTCGTTCCTCACTCTATGGACCAAAGATTTTCCACACAAGCACCTTAGTGACCGCATTCAGTTTACTTTCATTCCGTTTTGCCAAATCCACCATTTACTTCCATACATAATTATGTCACTAAAAATGTTTTGACGTCTTCACGGCCGTTCAGAATCTTCTGTGGTAGTTTTCTGGGATATTATGCCGTGTATATCTGCATGGTGCATATCTATATTGCAGGGTCCATCAGCCCTGATGCAATGGGTTCCGAAACGTCGGCCAGAGAGGTCAGATATACACGGCAGAATATCCCAGAAAACTACACACAGTTAATTATATACATATATCAATTTTTGTTAATTTGTTATTTTTATTTCTCTGGTAGTTCTTATTTCTTTTACAAATTTGAAAATTTTTCGTCTTTTTTTTTTAACTTTGATGGGGCAGTAACAACAAGAAATCTAACTTAATATTGTTATACATGTAAAAATTTATAAATTAATTATTTTATGTTTTAAATAAAATAAAAAAATGTGCGTTTAGTAAATAGGAGTTAAAATCTCGTGCCGTAAATTGTCTAATTCCACTCCACCCATAAACATCTTTTCACTCCGCACCTTCAAAACCCAATACCATCAAGTTCCATAAATATAGTACAACTACCTACATACTTCGTAAAGTTGTCGTATTTCTACGATACGACATAATGGAGGTATTTAATAAAACTTTTATGATTGTAAAATTTATTAATTGGTGTTTCTCTCCTTCATAAAGTAACATGTCTATTATTAGGGAATAGGTGTCCCTCGATAATAATAGTTCGACACAAAACTGTATTTGGCTCAAACATTTAGAGCGTGCATTCATTAAGTGAGTAATAATGGCTTACATTTGGGATACGTATTCATCAATATTCAAGTGATTAGTGAGCATATAATTTTTTAAACGCATGACAGCGAGAAATATAGTTAGAAAATCATTTCTCATGTACTTAATTACGAAAACACGTGAAAAAATATATGCGTATCGATTTGTACAGTAGGATGTCCAGTCAATTTGGGGAGATTTTTTTTTTTAATTTCCTTTCACAAGAGGTACACCGTACTTTTGTGTGTAGATTTAGGGCATATAGTTTGTTTTAAATTTCCATATTAATTTTTAGTATTTTTATGATCATTAGCTTGTCAATAAGCCAGTTTTGAGTGCTATTGTATAACTTTTTTATGTTTTTATTTTTCAAAAAATTAACATACTGTCACGTGTCGTGACTGCAGGAGGAATTAATGAAAACGCTGGAATTTAATAACAGATTTATTGATTACTAAATAATTAATTATTGAAACGTACAAGGTCACTTATCACTATTAAATGTAACGCCATTCCTTAAATTAAAACTGTTTCGCAAATTTATCACTCGTAAATAGACACTTTATATTCGCTTTGATACTTTATTCACTATTCACTAGAATATTCCATCCAATTTCCGCACTTATTAATTTTGCTTCGGTTTATTTCGCTACGTAAGAACATTCCAGAATCTTCGCTGTCGAATTACGGCTCGCCTGGACGTCCTGGCAACTCGCGACTCGCGGCTACCCTCGCTTCTATTATCGCTGTCAAACGCGCGCGCCCAAAACAATTCAACCTGTCCTTACTCCCGTGTGCCGTATTTATATTCGCTAATGCTGACATCGAAATTCCGAGACGTTTCCCGCATTTTCGAGAAGTTTCCATATTTTGGAAATGTTTCTCGATGTTTTTCGTAAGCCGTAGATTATGCTAGGCCGTTCTGGAATCTTCGGTAGTATTGCAATCAATTCAAACAACTGTCACTTGACATGAGTGCACGATTTTTTTTAGCCTCGTTACAGTACGTTATGTACGCGCCAGCCACAGTGGCCTCACACCCAATATCATATTTAAATATTAATGCCATAAAATTATTTGTCAAATAAAGCCAATTTTATGGATATTAAATACATTTTTCTGTAATTTTTTTAAAGTCAATTAACAATTTAAAGTCCTCCGTCTCTAAAGAAAACACCCTTTGTATATATGTAGGTACCTACATGACTTTATCAAGCCAGGGTACTTTTGTGAAATGTTTTGCAAAATCACAAACCGTGAAACCATGATAACTGAGATGTTTGATTTCCCGTGCCATTGCCAATTTTGGTTTGAAAATAAATGAAAATAATAAATGAAAATAAATTTAAAAAAAAAATTTTTTAATATATTCAGAATATTTTTTTGATTTTATCCAAATTTTTAGAACACAGTACCTACTGGTTTGTCCAGGGACATCATTAATCAAAATATATTATAGATGTCTCGCAGAGACGAAATTATATTTTTTAATTAATTAATTAAGGGGAATGAAAAATCTTTGGATGCTGGTCGCGCTAATGATTATTAAAGCATACATATAAAATGAGTTGTTAAATTTAAAATATGTTCTACTTTACTTTGTAATACACACACAATATGAGCTATTAAATTACAACTATAGTTTCGAGAGGAGCAGTCCCTCTCATCATCAGGTATAGATAATAACTAAATTAAATACAAAATTTATCAATCTAATTGGGTAGGTCAGGGGTCAGGGGGGCGCGCGGCAGGGAAGGGTATTTTTTTCTCCAAACAGCTCTAGGAGTGGTGAAGTGGACTGAAATGTGATATTATTTATTAACGTGTTTCCAGAATTTAAATTTTTTAGGATTCCAAATCTTTCAATGATATGAGTTGTTAAATTTCAATATATATACAACTTCCAAAATTTGATAGATGTGGTATCCTATCGTGGGTGGAAATGGTGAACCTTACATTGTGTAAAGTGATCGTATAAGCCAGCGTACGAAAGGTCGCACGCCCTGTGAACTCCCAGAGACTTCCATATCTATTTTATCATAAAAAGTATAATTTCGTCTCTGTGAGACATCTATAATATATCTTGATTTGAAATACATCTTAGATTAACCTGATTTTCATATTTAAATTACATTCGAGTATATCTAACGATGGTGAAAACCTGTATGTGGGTGTAAGGTAGAATAATAGATGACAGTTCGATAACATCAGCTCACCAGTCAAGACACTTGAGGTTTCGTGAGCGCCGACTTCACGCTTAGACCTGCCAATATGAACAGTTTTCATCACGCTGTCAGATTTTCGTTGACTATTTTTAAAATTTGATATTTTAGTCATGAACTTTATAATGAGACATTATTAATTACTTATTACTATTGGAGTTTTATTTTTGGCACTGACAAATATACGGAAAAGTAAAATTAGTAGTTTTTATTAAAATTGACTTGTAATGTACCTTTGGGGGTTTTTGGTTGAGGATTTATTTTTAGGGAGAAGTTATTTTTAGGTTCACCACCCGTCCTTGACGGGATTCTCCAAAGTCGTGAAATGTTTGACGATTTTATTCGCTCGATAAAACAATTACGAGCGAATAAAATACGCTCGTAAATTTTTCGTTAACTTACTGCTGCGGCGAAGTTGGATAACGCGCCATTCCCGGATAGAATGGAGGTCCGTGGTTCGAGTCCCGGTGACAGTTAAAATATTTTTTCGTTAACTTGATTTTTTCTGTATGTCTTTTTTTTAATTGATTAATAAAAATTGTTTATAAGTTAATATGTTAATTATTACACTCTCATATATTTATATATATAATTTTCTTATATCTGTTAATATTTCCAAATAAACAAATAAACTATTTTTCACTAATTAAAATAAATGACAGATGTCTCACACTTGTAGGAAATTATCACTGTAGACAATGCAACGTTCACCGATCTGCCCAGGAAATACTTTTCGTAATATAATGTGTCTACTCACATTTCAACCCTCTCCACCTTGATGCCCCAGGCGTCCGTGGCCTCGTCCAGGGAGGCCTGCATCGTCCCGGAGATGGTCTCCCTCTCGCTCAGGATCTCGTGCAGGGGGCGGGTTCCTATGGTGTTGCGGAGGGTGGTCTGCGCCAAGAGCCTCGTCGAATGGTGGGCGTTCTCCACGTTGGCGATGGACACCGTCGCGTTGGAGACGCGGTAGTAGACGACAGCGTCGACAGACACCGTGACACTGTCCTTTGTCAGCACCTGTTATATAATAATAATATAATAATAATAGCCCTTATTCAGACTTCAACATGTTTGTGATCAGTTAGACCAGCCATACTCAACCTGCGGCCCGCCAAGCTTTTATATGCGGCCCGAAACTCATTTATTATCAGGAAAATGATTAAAAATCTGGCACCGTAAGTTTCGACTATCTTGAAATACGCATGAGCAAAAATCTTTGTATTGTATAAACTGGTATTGTTTTTTATTTGTATTTTAATGCGTCGCGTTCTGTCAACTCTGGACATTTTAACCTTTATAATTTGTCCCTCATTACGTCGGTAAAAAGGTGTTGTTCATTTGCGTTTATTAATCTATTTATTTTTGTTAAGACGATAAACAAAAATACATCCTTTGATATAGGCAAGTTAGTTTTAAGTTTTATTTTTTTATTATTGTATTTTGAGTAGATGATATAAGATGAAAATAAATTTCATGTAGGGAAATAACCTGTTGTTAATATTTGAGCTAGTACTGGCTGGCACGCTGATAAGCGATCAGTATTATTATCATTATTTTATAGGTAAAAAATATATTTGTTAATTAATCAAGTGGCGGCGCCCTAATTTTGAATCAAACGGCTTTCGAATATGAATCTTTTTTCGTCACATCAGTATAATGTTGCGGCCCGCGTAACAAAGCAAATATGTGTATGTGGCCCGAAGAAAAAAAAGGTTGAGTACCGCTGAATTAGACTGTTACACCGTGGCAGTTCCGTCTGTACGTCTTTTGGCAAAGGCCTCCTCCGATTTTCTCCATTCCTCCCTATCTTTTGCTATTCTGGTCCACGCGCCACCTGCTGTAGCCTTGATCTCATCCATCCAGCTTAGGATCTACTAAAACCCTGGCTAAAATGATCACTTTAACGATTCCACCACGACATTCAACCATGGATAATTAAAATAAAGTAAACAAGGTACATAAATACCTTTAATACATTTTACCGTATTTTATAGATGTGTGGTCGATAACGGGTGGAATCGCGAACGTAACATTGTATAAAGTGATCACTTAAGCCAGTCTCATTACAAGACGTAAGTCCTGAAAGCCCAAAAGAGTCTTCCATACATACTTCCCCTTATAAAAATCTATCTTCTTCTTCAATGGCTCTATAACTCATGTCAAGCTTTGGCCTCCATCAGCCCTAGCATCCAACTCCTCCTGTCTCCCGCTGCGGTCTTCCAGTCTGACACCCGCAGTATTAGGTTCGCATCATAGATCCGTATCATATATTTCGCATCCCTTGACAAGGTACACTATAATTTATAATAATTAATGATGATATGTTTGGGGATTAAATCCAGTAGGTATGTTAAAAAGTATTGACAAGTAAAATTATTAACGAACGCGCGTCTTATATTTGACAATAACATTTTTAATTTTTCGCTAAGAAAACTAACAGAAATCGCGGAATATAATGTGTATCAATATCTCCAATACCAACCAACACACTGAGAGACATAAATGTAAGCCAAAATTTTAAAATGTTAATATTTTCTAGAGCATTAATAATTTGAGGAACTTGCGTGCAGAGAAGATATGTTATCATAATAAAATTGCCTCCAAATCAATTATATAGGTTATACACATTGCATGTTTTAAATACACCTCTAAGCAATAAAACAATAAGTGCAAAATTAGTCTCGCATAAATATAAAAATAAGAAAGCATTATATGTAAAAACAAACATTGTTCATTAAATAAACCAGAAATAAAGCATACAGTCAAAAAAAATAACACAGAAAAAAATAAGCAAAACCATAATATTTTTAAAAATAAGAACACAGTGCAATAAGCAAAGCATTGTGTATATAACGTATAACCAGTAACATAGAAGTAAAAATAAAATAAATTATGCGTAAATAAATATTGAGCTAAGAATTATACATAAATACAGAAAATTAACGAGGAAAAGTGATTTAAAAATAATAGTGACAAATACACATATGTCTATAGCATTAACATATTCGTATAAAAGTTTTTTGTAGCTTGCTAATGAGTTGGAGAATGAGTCCAATTCATTTACTAAGAATGAGTATTATACAGTATACAGCCTACATATTTGTAAAATGGGATTAATATTGAACGTCATTTAGTACTTGCATGAAGCTTTACTCAAAACTACTTTAAATTCCCACACATCTTCACCACCTGATTCAGAAGAAGTTGTAGATCCTCAATCCCACTTTTAACTGTGATTATTTGTCTAGTAAATGAATCAAAAGTATATCCCAGATGGTAAAGTAATCCTTGAGTAGGATCATCATAATATTCTGGTTATAGTTTTCAGTAACACTCCAACATCTGTGCGTGTGCGACTTTTCTGACCAACGTTCCGGATGCCATCGCAGGGTCCATCATCATTCCTGTTGATGATTGATCCAGCAGTGATGCCCAGAATAAAATATAGACACGGTGTAATATCCCAGAAAATTCGGGACGGCCGTGGAAACCTGAGAACAACGATCCTTTGAGGATCTTTGACTCCTCATGTAGCATCAGTTGCCTGATCATTGGGATGCATCTTAGGTAGTCCTTCAATCGAAACGGTTTCCTCACATCTTCCTCAATATTGTCTCATCATCAATTTCGAGGTACCTAAAGTTAAAATGTCTTTTGGACAAAGACAATTTAATTTCACTGCCCGGCTTGTTTTTAATAAGTTACCAAATGAAACTAAAGAAATTACAATACACATTTTAGACATCGTATCACTAATTTTATAAAAATATCAGGTAGAAGATATGCTGAAGAAGTGATCCGCCCTTGACCTCTAAATAGACAAAATCTGCTTTATATAACTTCAAGTATACTCTAACATAGTATTTATTTTTGTATCTACTTACATTTTTTATTTTTTGTATCTTATCTTTTGTATTTATTTTTGTGTATACTTAAATGTTTATCTTAATTTTATATGTATATTTTCTTTTCTTTTACATTTATGTATTCTTATGATTGTATATAATATTACTAAATTCTTTCTGCTTTCTTTTTTAAGTTTATACATCTTTACGATCGTTATTTGTTACTATTACATAAATATCAAATGAGAATAAGGTTCTACCTAGTGTGGTAGTTATTAGTAACTTATATTAAAACAAATGTAAAATAAACAATAAAATAAATAAAATTAAAAAATAAATGTCTTCCCCGTGTTCACTCTATGCATCTACTAGGAGCAATGTATCAATTTGAAAATCATAAAAAGTTCGTTAAAATGTTGCTATACAATAAAAGTGTCATATATTCCCTTTTTCATCGAGCCGTTTGAATTACTTGTTGTGCTTTTGACGTAACGTTGATGTGTAACAAGTTCGCTTATAATAAATTGACCAGAGTAAAAGAGGCTTAAAATAGTTTACCGATAAAAGCAAATGGATCGGCAGTGGTAAGTACTTGTGAGCGTGCTTTCAGTCACTGAAACGTCAATGCTGTAATAGACCCATTGTATCGGTTATGATGTGAACTATTTTATTTTATGTCGATAATATTGAAACGCGAACAATAATACTTCCCTTCATCCAGTTCGTAATTTGTCAATTCATAGTAATATTCATTGTTTTGATATCATATTTTGATTTTACAAGATTTTGATATCTATGGGAAATATTTTCTGAACCTTATAAAATAAGACGTATTGATTCTTTGATTGCAGAAATGACTTATATTTACATTTTAATGAGATTTTCTGAGATACGTGAACATTGTTACCCATCCATACGCTAGGTGTTTCTTCACTTTTCTCACAATTGTCCCTTTTCATCACATATTTCACACATGAATATTGAAACTGAACTTAAAGCCGATCAGCAATTGTCTGTATAAGTTCCAAATCAAGAAAAATATCGTTTAATACAAACCAATTTAATAGCCGTGGTTCTTCGATTGTTTTTACTTGAATAACCTGACCGTATTATATAACGCTGCTAAGAAACTTACAGTAGTCATTTCATGAAATATTTTTTTACTGATAAATGTAGTAGATTAATCTTAATATGTCAAATTGATTGATTAAGGGCCGGTCTTATAACGTCCGTTAGTTAAATTTCAGACCAAATAAACCGAAATTAGATACAAACGTCATTTTTTCGTTTTATAACAATCCGTTAGTCAAATTTTAGTAAAATTTTACAGACGGCCGATACGAACAGGGCCGGTCTTATAAACGTCCGTTAGTTAAATTTCAGACCAAATAAACCGAAATTTGATACAAACGTCATTTTTTTCGTCTTATAACAATCCGTTAGTCAAATTTTAGTAAAATTTTACAGACGGTCGATACGGACAGGGCCGGTCTTATAAACGTCCGTTAGTTAAATTTCAGACCAAATAAACTTAAATTTGATATAAACGTCACTTTTTTCGTCTTATAACAATCCGTTGTAAAATTTTAATAAAATTTTACTGGCGGCCGATACCGACAGTCGAACCACCAGTTTACCGTTCGTTAGTTGAAATTGACAGAAGCATGACAGATTGACGCATCATTTTTTAAGTTTAAGCCCGTCGTCAATTTGCGTTTTATGCTGTTTGTTAACAGGTTCATATATACTGTACAGACTGCTGCTACATTATCAGATAGCGATGTCGAGCTATTATTTTATTCAAGTTCGTCGGATGAAGAACGAACTCGAAGATAAAGAGTGTTTAATATACGAGTGGATTATTTTAATATTTTAGATGATGCAGATTTTATCTACCGTTTTTGCTTGTCGAAAAAATGATCAACCACAAAATTGCCTTGAGATTTTATTCTCTTGGATCAATATTGTTAGCTGCTGCAGACTTTGTTGGGGTTTCAATGTCTACTGACAATGTAGTGTTGTGGGAAATATCCTAAAAATCCGGTGCGATCGATAAATTTTAGATTACGTTTATAGAAGTAATGTTTAGTTTCCATATAAAGAGACATAATTCGCCTCTGACAGCTCTAAAATCATAGACAAGAGCAGTACGATATAGCGATACTTACGGACGGTCAAAAAAGTTTTATAAGACGAGTGTCGGTAATATTTACTAACGAACAGCAATCCGTTCGTTAATTGTCGATTTACTAACGGATATGTGGTCTTTCGTTTATAACACCGGCCCTAATTTAGTTTAATCGTCGTAAAACTTGTCAATCTACAACTCATCCCCCAATTGTATTAATTGGTTATTGGCGGTCTTTATTTTGTTCTGAATATTATTTACCATTTATTATAACAAACTTCTTCTTACGCTATATCCTATCGGAGGTCGGCGATCATTCTGGCGATTTAGATTTTATTTGCCGCCGCACGGAACACTTTTTATATATTTTTATTTTTTTAATATATAAATACATTTTTTTACAATAATGATAGTGACAGTTTTTACAGGGTATTTCCTTCTCCACGAGTAATAAAAGCTCGTGAGTGGGAGAGGAGTATCATTATATTTAAAATGTATTTGATAATATGTAGTAGGTACATACATAAAAATAAATATAGTAAAAAGAAAATAAAGGAAAATTATACCAAAGGCAAACAACAGTTTGCTGTAAAGATAATATTACTAATATTAAATCTATTCTATTATTATCATATTAAGAAAAGATAAGATTATTATATATAAATAATATATATAAATATTCCACAACTTATAGCAGTTCCTTACGCAGCCATAAGATGCGGCGTCTTCCTACGCTTCATTTACCACTTATTTTCCCCTAGATGATGCATTGGTTTAGAGTTTTAGACTATATCATTAAGAAATTATTTATTATTAACATATCATTAAGAAATTATTTATTATTAACTTATCATAAAAAGTGTATTCCGTGTAATTTCCGTGTAATTAAATCATATTTCAAAATGCTCATAAGATATTTATACTTTGTACTCTAATGTCACTCTTGGACCATCTATCAGTGTTAATAATAGCTTGTTGACGGTCTGTTAGAAAATAAAATAAAATTGGTAAATTGTTATTAGTTTCCACCGTAGCATAGTTACAACTTTAGAATAGATCTCAGGCTAGATAAGGAGAGAGTGAAAGTCTTAAACATTTCAATTTCCATATAACAATTTAAAAAACTAAATTGAAACGTTACCATTGGAACTAGGGTTGCCAACCGTACTCTAAAATAGAGTATTGTACTCTATATCATGTAGGCGTACTCTATAATCTATAACACTAATAGAGGACGCTAAAATACTCTTTTTTACACAACGTTTACTATACTAGCGCCAGTCACGCATAAATGATGCATACCTATTATCGTAACCAAAAAAGTCGACTATTTACTTTTGATATGCTGGTATTCCCAGGTTGAGTATCCCTACTCCCCAAGCCACACTGGGACGTTTCTGAACGCAGCCACTAATGTCAATCTGTGATGTCAATGTCATAAGTTGTTTTGAGGTTACGTTTATTTTGTCGCAAGAGAAAGTGCACTTTGAGTTAGAATGTTTGGAGTCGTACAATTCTTTTAAAAACAATGAAAAATTGTTATGTGCTGCAAAAAGTAGCAAAAAAATACCTTTTCAAAAATTTGAAATAAATGATACTCCTTTTTGTAAGTCTGTACTCTTTCAGAATAATTTGAGTATGTCCAAATTGATGTCTCCAACCTATAATATACATTAATTGATTATTGATGTCCCTGTGACAAACAATCCAGTTCTGTTCTGAAAAATTTGGACATACTCAAAATATTCTGAATGAAAATACTGGTAAAAATAGGAGTTTAATAAATTGAAAATAATATTTCTGGCGTATACTAGTGTAATGATAAAGTATGTAGCTAAAAAACTCCAAAATCAATATAGATGTCTCGTTTAGCGACATCTGTGGTTATTCATGGGGAAGGAAAAAGCTTTGGTGCTAGCCGCTAGGGGGTCGTTAGAACTCACATGTGAAACGTGGCGCAAAAATTTAATATATATACAACTTCCAAAAAATTAATTGACATGGTATTCTATCATGGATGGAAATGCGAACGTTACATATGCGTAAAGTGATCACCTAAGCCAACCGTACGATAGGTCGTAAGTCCTATGGCCACCCAAAAAAGACTCTCCCTTGAAAAAATACAGTTTTGTCTCTGTGAGACATCTATAATATACATTAATCCGTACTCTTTATTTACCTCCTTTGAAATCTATTTCTTCTAATAAAAGTTGGCAACCCTAATTGTTGTGTGCCTAAAAATAAATAAAATAAATGCCTCTGCATCAACCGCAGGGCAGGGAAAAGTGAACTAGCAAAACCAACACGTGTAATGTTCTTCATAAAATAATGACAAATAATCAATATGGTACATGCCTCCTGCGGGGGTACGTCGTACGTCCGTGTCCTCAAATCAACCCTTGCATAAGCGTCGATGCAGGGAAGAATGAAGAATATTCCTGCAAAATAAAATAAATAAAAGTCAGTCAATTTTCCCCGCAGTAAATAATTTGCAATAAAAAAGTAACCCATAAAAACCAAGTTTTTATTATACTCCCTTTCTTTGTAAAATATAACAACAATTAAAGACGAATTAAAACATATAACATAACACTAAACTTACAGTAATTTAATATATTTCTAAAATGTCAGCGTTTTGAGCTTTGATAAGACACTTCATGCTTTGAAGATTAAATTCTAAAAACATTTGTCAGTCAATTTAGATTTTCGACATTCGTAGTGAAGTACCTATTATGCATACCGGAGTAATTCAAATTTAGAAAATATTCCGCGACGTTATCGGGCCGCCGTAATCAAACTTTTCTAATGATTCCAATTTGAAAAAAACAATAAAATTTCTAAAAATCCGAAATTATACTATAATTATTAATTTTTTTTAACGAAAATTTGATAGATTTTCTTGATCGTCGCCACGAGTCTACTTGCCAAGTTTCAGCTCGATTGGATCACGGGAAAAGGGTCAAAAATCTATCCAAAGTTTTTGTTGACGTCAAGCAAGCAGACGCCACGAGTTAATATAAAGGGAGTAAAAATACAAAGAGCACATTTTGTTATATAAAATTAATACATTTCGACAGTCCCTACGTAAACATGACCATCTACGAAATATGCATTTTTGAATTATGTACCAATGCATAGAAGATACTCTTCTCTGCAATACAAAAATTAAAAAATAAGTATCATTAATAAAAATAAACTTAGTTTTCACCGCTTTTGTATTGAAAAATATCAACATGTTTCAGGGCCCATGGCCCCTTTGTCAGAAAAAAATGTATACAATAGTATCCTTACGAAAGGGCCATGGGCTCTGAAACATGATATTTTTCAATACAAAAGTGGTGAAAACTAAGTTTATTACTCCCTTTATATTAACTCGTGGCGTCTGTCTGTTTGTTTCTTTGACGCAAAAACTTTGGATCGATTTTTAACCCTTTTTCCGTGATCCAATCGAGCTGAAACTCGTGGCGACGATCAAGAAGATCTGTCAAATTTTCGTTAATGTTTTTTTTTATACAACTGAATAAGCTGTATGAAAATACTCCGACGCATCTGGTAGACATGAAACCAGAAAATGAGAAAGGGAGTATTGTAAAAACTCGGTTTTTATGGGTTAGTTATTATTATTATTAATTATATTAGGTAATAATCTCACCACAAAATTATTTTGCTGTTTTTGAAGAAGTAAAAAATGTGTTTTTTTTTGGTATGTGTAAATTCAGACATCAAATTGCTTCTTATGGATGTCTTAGTTTATGTAGGGACCTTCGATTTAATATATACATTTGAAAAAATATGCTGAAACATCTTACACGTTTCACTTAAGGTATTTTAGAACGTTTCTTTACATCTAATTAAAAAGATACTATGTCTCCTCTTAAAAGTCAAGATAACGAAACCAGACGCTGAGCCTCGGATAATGACTGCAAACCGGATACTGGAGGACCGCAGCGGGAGACAGGAGGAGTTGGAGGCAAGGGCTGATAAGAACCTAGGCAATATATAAGCTGCAGAGCCATTGAAGAAGAAGAGCATGTGCAGAGAATTTATAGGTTAGTACTGTAGCTTGCCTGCAATGTCTGTAATGAAGTTTACCGTGAAAAAAAAGTTCCTTGTTCGAGACCCAGTGGTAAATCGTTCATAATAAAACAATACCTCGTAAGCCATTTAATACAGATTTTACAGGAGAGGAAAAAACTGCATAATACATAGATTCTTTACATTAAATAGAAAACGAGGAATCGAAGTGACACAAATAATTGATTTTATGATACAAGCTTTTGCCAGATTACATATCCACACATTTTAATGACATATACACAAAAAAAGATTTTGACAAATGTGGTGTGCAATCATGAGCGATTTTTTTAAAAATAGATTTTTTACAAAAAAAACAATAAATTTTTCAGTAGCATAAATTAAGGGGTATCAAAGTTAAGGCAGCAATATCCAAGAAAAAAGGTTTTGAATGCTATCACCGAGGATTATAAATTTAGATTTCGATATTTTATACGAAATATAGATCTAACCCTTCCTAAACCGTATTTCAAAATCATTATTAAAAGTGAAAACGACAATACCCACTTCAACCCCAAGGATATGTCACGCGACAAAATGACCGCTTCGTACTGAAGTGAGAGTTGATGTCGATTTTAGACTGAAACATCACATCTACGACAGCCATATCCAATTATGTGAATAGAAAAAAGAAGCAATGTACAATATTCGGTAGCAAACGTAGCAATATCCATATTTAAAAGTTAAATAATTATTTATAGACGTGGCAATATTTATTTATACACGCAAGGTGGCGATTGTTATAATATTCGCTTTTGCACCTCTCAATTTGTGTAGGTAGGTATATAAATCGTACTAATTACATGCAATTTAGATAATTTATATAATAAAAAGAAGATGGAAATTCTTTCGCTGTGACACAATCCCCTCGCCTAAGGAAGGCGTTTGGCTGATCCTCTGTACAATTTTACACTTTGTGTGGATTCTAATTATTTTACAAAGAACTGTGAAACTACCTGTAATTATTATTGCTACGCTGGTGCTTACCGTGTCGCTTTAGAATCTTTACTTGTTTAATGCCACTTTTTCAAAATTCAATTGTAATTTTCAAAAATCTAAGATAAGCCGGAGCTGAGCTCAGCGCTGCGCTGAAATCATTGAAATATAAGCATCCTCTTTTACTAATCGTGAATTTTACTATCCTACTAAACATGTTGTTTTAGTGGTCTTTCATTTCGTTTGAGAGCAAGTTCAGTGTTTAGTTCAAGTCGTTTAGCAAGTTTAGAAATATAGTATTTTACTTGCAATTTACGAAGACTATTTAAAAAATAATTATCTTTTATTATCATTCAAAAGAAAAACAACCGGCGAAACTATTCTGACGTTAATCTTAAAAAAAAAAATATTTGGATAAAGATATCAGTTATTTGGATAAAGATATCAGCCAGTGATGACGTATGGAGTGGAGACAGTGGCCCTTACAAAGAAAAATGTAGAAAAGCTCAAATGCACGCAACGATCCATAGAGAGATCTATGCTTGGAGTAAGCCTAAGAGAATATGAAAATATAAAATTAGGCGCAGAACTAGAGTAGTGGATATCATGGATCATGTAGCGAAGGTAAAGTGAAAATGGACAGGGCATGTTGCAAGGCAGGATGCTACAAGATGGACTCCCCGAGTTCTGAAGTGGAGACCATGGGAGAATAAAAGAGGCGTCGGAAGACCTCAAAAGAGATGGGCCGACGATATAAGCGCTCTGGGAGGAAAGAAATGGCTACAATTAGCAAATAAAAAAGAAGGATGGAAGGGTACGGAAGAGGCCTGTATCCAGCAGTGGAGAGATGAAGGCTGAAGAAGAAGAAAAAAGATATCAGTATCGTTAAAACATAAACATCAATTAGTATTAATAAATAAATTGTATGTATTACCTTATGCACGCCACTGCCTCCGGACTTGACAAAGTGAGAACTTACAAAAGGCAAAATAATATGTGCCCAGGTTTTGTAGATTGGGAACAATAAAATAGGGCTTCTATAGTAAAATATTGATTTTTCAAAACCGATCATATTTTTAAATTTCTGTCAGGTAAAATTTTGAAAATCGAACATATCGTGTTTTGCCATCGTAGGTACTACAGATCTGTACAGCTTTTTTTATATTTTTTTTATTTAAAATAAAATAACAATTTTACCTGATTCAATATAGGAATATAATAATAATATAGTTTAGATACAAAGTCATTTTTTTATACTTGGCCGAGTTTTAACATTTTTGTCACATCTGTTTTTAATTTGTCAGTGGTCAGTTGTTTGGTCTGTTGCGGAAGGTCGTTGTATAGTTTTAATCCGTTGCAAATTAGTCGGGATTATCCTGTTTTTGTTTTGGCATGTGTTATGTGATAGTTTTGAGCCATTCTAGTGCTGTGTTGGTGTTTTTCGTGTATTTTGTGTAATTTTATGTCTTCGTCTTGTATTTCGCCAATTGCTAGTCTGTGAATGATTTTAAGTGTTTCAATTTTTGTAATGCTTTCGATGTTTAATTATTGTGTTATACGTTATACAGTTTCAGTTGGTGTCCGGTATTTCAGATCATATACCATTTTTAGTATTTTGTTTTGCAGTCGTTGGAGTCTGTTTAAGTTAGTTTTGTTTCCGGTGCCCCAGAAGGGTATCAAATATCCTATTCTACTCTTGGCGTATGCCTGGTACATCAGAATTTTTACGGTCTTCGGTGTGATTTCGTGTATTTTATGGAATAGGCTGGTCTGTTTACTTTGTCTACGATCCACAAGTGATGTGATGACCTCAAATGTATTTATCAGTAGACGAGCTGTCTCCCACTAAAAGTTTTGTTGATTTGTGTATTAACGGAAATGTCTGACTTAGGGTGGGCGCCCAACAATTTGAGTATGAAGGTTCTATCGTAAATTATTTTCTTTTCAACCTACTACGATACATTTGGTGTTTTTATAATTTTCTAGCCACTTATATTGATATAACGATGCATGATTGATTACGTCGAGTCTGATATGATGCACATGCGGTACTGAAATACAAGAAAATCAATAAGTGTTACCCGTAGCTTATACGTTTAGTAAACATGGAAGGCTAAACGTTGTTTAACCGTAATGTACATCTATATTATTCAGCGATCGCCAAAGCTCTATATTGTGCATGGTTCTCGCTCGGCTAGGCTATTATTTTTTTGACAGACTTGTCCATTAATAGAAAAAATACGCGTTAAAAATCCAAGATTGATGAATGTGTGTATTTGTGTTATGTATTATGTTAATAATATAGAAATAGTAGATAACCAAACAGCAGAATTGTCAAGATGAATGTTGAAATTGCCAAGGAATGAGCTGGGATGCTTTTGGCAAACTCAAACATATCTTCGAGAACAAAGAGATCCCAATTAGCCTAAAAAGAAAAGCCTTTGAATCATGCATACTGCCAGTGATGACATACGGAGTGGAGACTATGGCCCTTACAAAGAAAAGTGTAGAAAAGCTCAAATGCACGATCCATGCTTGGAGTAAACCTAAGAGATAGAATTAGAAATGACGAAATTAGGCGCAGAACTAGAGTAGTGGATATCATGGATCGCGTAGCAAAAGCTAAAATAGCAAAGGGCAGGACACGTTGCAAGGCAGGATGCTACAAGATGGCCTCCCAGAGTTCTGAAATGGAGACCTAAATAAAAGAGAGAATAAAAGAGGCATCGGAAGACCTCAAAAGAGATGGGTCGATGATATAGTCGCTGTGGGGGGAAAGAAATGGCTACAATTAGCAAACAACAAGGAAGGATGGAAAGAAAAGGAGCCTATATCCAGCAGTAGAAAGACGAATGCTGATGAAGAAGAAGAAGAAGATTATGTTAAGTCGCAGGATTGAACATGATACATGTTTTATTACAGGGTCCTCGGGCAATATGTGCCCCGAAATTGCCTTAAAAAACTGTAATAAACTTATGAACGCGCGATAGAAGTAATAGTTCTTTGACATACATAAAAAAAACAACGTGCCGTGTTGTATACCTTGAGTTCGAACATTGCTGGACAGAATGCGCATTTGTATCTTGTGTTTCGGTTCTGGCGTCATTTGACCACTGCGTCACGACCAACTCTTGTAAATGTGTTAATACTGTAACGAGACTAAAAAGAATCACGCATCCATGTCAAGTTGATCACAACACTATCGAAGATTCCAAAACGGCCTAGCGTAATCTACGGCTTGCCGGAAGCATTGAGAAATATCTATAAAAGCCTGGAAGCCACGAGTAAGTTCTCCTAAATATTAGAAACGTCTAGAAGGTCCGATATCAGCATTAGCCAGATATAGATAGGACTGCGCGCGGGAGTAGTAATGAGGTTGTAGTGCCTTTAGCACGCTTGACAGCGATAATAGAAGCGAAAGTGGCCGCGAACTGCGGGCCAGGGTGGCCAAGCGAGCGGTAATTCGACAGCGAATAATCTGGAAAAGTTTTTACGTAGCGAAATAAACTGGAGCGAATAATACGTGCGGAAATCGTATGGAATGTTCTAGTGAATAAAGTGATAAAGCGATTATAAAGTATCTATTTACGAGTGATATGTTTACGAAATAGTTTAATTTAAATAATAGCGTTAAGTCAAATAGTGTTAAGTGACTTTGAACGTTTGATTGATTAATTAATCAGTAATTTAATAAATCCGTTATTCAATTCCATCGTTTTCATTAATTCTTCCCGCAGCCACAACACGTTACAATACTGTAAAGTACACATATGTGCAACGTCATAACTTATTTTTATCCCTCCCACTATTGACATAATTGGTTACAAAGACATCTGAGGTAAATGTCAAGACAAAACTGATTCATTTTAACTGTGTACAGACCCACTTTATCGCGGAGAAAATGGGATCAAGAATCCAGGATACCGAAATGCGATATCTTATGAGAGTAGGAGTAACTTTAATGGGCCGAGCGAGAAGTATCAAGATAAGAGAGACCTTTGTTGTAGAATCTCTACTTCTACATTACAAAAGAAAAACGCGGTGGCAGTCATCGGTGTTCTTTTGTTATGTGGAAAATAAAACCGATATAAATTTTATGTATCTTCGCTGTAAAATATAACGTAGCTGTAATATATCACGCACGGTTTGACACTCCGAAAATTCTATGTTAAAAAACTACATATTTCATAGAAAATCGACTGCAAAAATTCATAATTAAACAAATTTAAATTAATGTTACTAAAATACATAAAAAAACGTTTCAGGTCTTAGAGACGGTTGTGTCAACTTGGATTAATGTTGGTTTAGTTGAAAATCTCGTTTAAGGCGGTGCGCGTGCACGCGTAATTATGTTACCGAGATCGTCCATTTATCAGAAAGTAATTCCATTAAATCTTTCGATATTGTATTTTCGGAATTTACAATATTATTTAGGATGTCATATATTTTTCTGATGATCAACTGATTCTATAGTTATATCCTTAACAGGAAAATTAATTTACTTGATTTTGCCGGAACTCTAAACGAATTTTAGACTTTATTTATTTATTTTATAAATATTGGAGCAATACAGTACTTGCATAGGAGCTTTTTAGATTACAACGAATAAGTTACAGAATCATGTGCCAAAGACATGCACTACAAAATATCAGATAAATAAGATAATTATGTACATATAATCAGAATGTAAAAATATGGCAACTTATAAAATGCAATATTGTTCATTATCCATTACCCGCTTGGATGGTGTGTCTGTTTAATGTATTATGATGAGTTTCGGTATATGTAGGGTATGTGGGATGGACTTGGTGAGGATAGAACTAATTAAGCAAAAGTATTTTTTCTAAATGCGCAATGTTATCGTGAAACATATCCAGATCACTTTTAATTTATTTACGGCGTTCAGTATAAACTCGCTCTTCAAAAACATTTAGAAAAATCATTAATAAATATAACAAGCATCAAGGGGCCAAGATGCGAACATTGAGGGATATCTGATTTGATTTTCCTTGGAAAATCCTTTAATTAGCGTTATTGCAATTAAAACACATGGTGAAAGTGAGAGTTCTTTATGTACTTTTCCATATATCCAAATAGCTTCGTCTCTGTGAGACTATAATTTGATTAATTAATATTTTTAAACTTAAATAATTAATATTTTAAAATTAAGTTTACGAAAAAATCGGCTGCATAGTAAAATCAATTGGTTGCTTTGTGTTAAAGACGTTAATATTTTCTTATTAATACTGTAGGGGTGGTTTGGGGAAGCGGTTAATAATTCAGAGGGTGCAAGTGGGTGCGTGAGGCCATCCGTACGAGGCCAATTGTTCTAGACCCAGTTCTCACACCATTTGTTGCTCCGTAAAACTGTCGATAAATTCAGCTGGATATTTTAATTTAATCATTCCATCCCCTATACCTGTAGTGGTTAATTTACGTACAATACACGTGTTGGGGGTGACACATTTTATTTACGGACTGTCATCGCCCAAGAATCGTCTACGTGCACTGCGGTTAATTTTTTCCCACTCCGAGCGCCTAAGCTTTTGAAAGTAAACATATTTTTTTAAGCGTAGAGAATAAATATTTTTCTCCAATAAAAAAGTGTTTCAAGAGGGTCATCATAACTGCACAAAATGAAATGAAGCTCAAGTATAATGTAAACTCATTATTTCAGAACTTGATCAATTTAAAAGCCTGGAAAAGACAATTAAAATAATTAAGTATTCGGATGCAGTATTCTACAGGACTTTGGATTTAAATGATTTCCAATGGATGCAAATTGATGATTTGGAGATGAAATTTGCGATGAGATGTAATTTGGGTGTTTTTAGGGTTTCTAAAGCTTAGTGACATTCACTGTACGCTTTAGACGCCCTAAAAAATTAAGAAAAATCTAACGTACTTTTGTGAAACTTGTTCCCAGCGTTAAACAGTGTAAAAATCTTGGTGACAAGGGTGTTTTTAGGGTGTTTAAAGCTTGGTGACAATCACCGGACGTTTTAGACGCCCTAAAAAATGTAGAAAAATCTAACGTACTTTGTGAAACTTGCTCCCAGCGTTAAACGACAAATGAAATTAATAGCACTTGCTTGGGCTTGAAGTGTACAAAATTACCAACCTTCAATTGTAAATTTATCAAATTCAAGATATTCAACAACAAAAAATTAACTAAAGAAATGTTTGTTTTTACTTTTTCATATAAATATATTTATAAAAAATATAACTACTTTTTACTAGGGTTGCAAATAAAATAAAATTATGGATGTTATATATATGACACGGCGCCAAAGTTTATCTAGGATTATTCCGAATTTTGACACACCTGAAATTTAGAGATCAATGTCCTCAATCAATACATACATATAATGTATGTAGGTATCAAATTTAAAAAAAACTTTTTAATTAGGTTGTTTTATTTTGTTTAATATTCTATTGTTTAGTTTGATATTCTAGTTTACTAACAGACTTTTTGATTCATGTGAACCCACATGAATTTTTATATTCCCTTCTATTGCACTGAAAAATAATTTTAAAAAATACGCGGCTTACAAGAAAGAAAAAACCGAATAAATTAAATCATAACAAATTATTTATTAAATTTTCTTAGTAAACACATTTTTTAAAACCTTATTTCTTATAAAAAATTGAGAATTGCAAAACAAATAATAAGCTTTTGTGATTTATTTTTTACACTAAAATTATAAATTTGAAAGCACTGTAGCTGGTGATAAAAATGGTCTTGCGTGCAGAAAATAGTTGCACATAAAATAGAAATTTTAGATACTGCGGAAATATCAGAACGCAGAAAACAGTTGCACATAAAATAGAAATTTTAGATACTGCGGAAATATCAGAACGTCAGAGTGCACCTTTCGAGAGATTTTAATTAAGATTTATAAATTTAAAAATCGTGTATGAAATATATTTAATAGGTAGGTACAAGCATTTTAAATAAAATTATTGTATAATATAATAAAATTGCGCATAAAATTTTTAAATTATGTGGAAATACCTAACTTAAAAATTAATGTTTTTTTTAAATGTTACTTTGTATTCTAAATTTGCATTTTTAGTATTCAAATAAGTCTACTATCAGAATTCTGAAAATTGAAACACTGTCGTGCCTATACCGTAGGTGAGTAGGTACTAAAAGTGAGTAGGTAGGTAAAAAAGAGACGAGTAATTTTACTAGGTGCATCGCATTGATCATTTTCAAATACAATCTATTTTTCTTGGTGTTTAGAGAAGTTAGTTATTAAAAAGTGTTTGTGGTATTTCATTAATATGGAAGATCAAGTTCAGAAATATCGACTATTTAAATATTAGTGATTAATATGTTGACAATTAACGATTTAGATTTTAGCGAATAAGTGATCTTATAATATTTTGCAACCAGAATTATAATATCATATAATTTATTTAAAACAATTTAAAACAAGCCACTCGCCAGAACATAAGCACAGCAATTATATAAATATGTAATTGGAAATTCATAACACGAAAAAAAAATTTTCATTTTTGGGAAAAATTTCAATATGCTCGCAATGGTACAATCGCAGCAGTTAATTTTTTGTTTGGAATTCTAAGGTTAAAAAAATGTTTTTGTAATCATTTTATTATATTTAATGCACCAGTAAAGCGTTGCTGCCATTAGGGTAGGTTAGGTTAGGTTATTATTGGGGTATTATCACATAGTTATCCATAAAAGAAAATGATTTCATGGATAAGTACAAAATACATATAGGTAATACATTTCTAGCAGCTTTAAAGAGGTGAGCTTAAACCAAAACGATGTAATGATGAAATAAATTATTAAAACACAATACTACTAATGTACATTAAAACATACTACATTTGAAGCAATACATGAAATCCTATATAAATTTATGTAGAGCATAACACTACATAAATGGATATTTAATCATAGAAGAATTGGTTGTGAAAAATTCGTAATCAAAACATACAAAATTTGAACGGTGTAAGGAGGTTCATAATAATCATAGCTGAAAATCTAAAGAGATAATGGATAGGACAATATCTTAAAATGTAAATGTAAGAGTTCGAATAGAGAGGGCAAGAAGTGTGCGTTTCTCAGAGTGAGATCGTTTTTTTCTTATCATGGCCTAAGCCTACAATTAGAATGCGTGTGGTTCGGTGTCACATTTTTGCCATTCTTAATACATGGGGTGTAGGCATGTACCTACACTAAATCAAGAACTAATCCGCAAAGTCGAGGCCTTTGAGATGTGGCTCTAGAGACACATATTGAAAGTTTCCTGGATGGATGGAGTGACATATGTTGAAGTCCTCCGGCGCATGGAAAAGACTGAAGTGATGCGGACTATCAAGAAAAGAAAGCTTGAGTTTTTCAGACATATTAGAGGACCAAAATATAGTCTAAGCCAACTCATCATCCCGGGGAAAATAAGTAGCAAAAGAAGTGTAAGAAGACGCCGCATCTCAGTTGTTGCGTGCGGCGTCTATAAATATAAAAATACATATATTAAATATGAATCGAGTTGAAAAACACTGTTATTTTCCACTATATTATTTTATTTTATTGTTAAAACATTTTCGAGATCACTCTCATTATCATTAACAAGTTTTCAAGTAGTTGAAAACTTAATAATAAGAGTGATCTCGAAAACGTATTAACAATTAAATTAAATATGTAGTGGAAAGAAACAGGGTTTTATTTAATTGTTAAAACGTTTTCGAGATCACTCTCATTATCAATAACAAATAATAGTTAAAAACTTAAAGCTTGAAAATTTGATAATGAGAGTGATATTGAAAACAATTCGAAAACAATAACAAATTATCAATACAATAAAATATGTAGTGGAAAGAAACAGGGTTTTTCAATTCGATTCATATTAAATATATTAAAAATGAATTTCCACAATTTTTCACATAAAAACTTTGAATTTTTATAAAAATAAAGTCGTAATCGCCAGAATGATCGCCGACCTCCGGTAGTAGATGACACCATAAGAAGAATCCCTTCCAAAATCAGGTTTCCTATAAAATTATAGACTATGTTTCCCATAAAGTCTTGAATTCAGTACAATATAAATTAGTAATCCTTAATGCCTGCATTAAATTTTTTTGGATATTGCCCTTTATACCCTTTGCTTTTATATACCTCAAATCGGGTATGACGTCATCGGAGAGGATCTTGGGATGAATAGAAAAATCTCATTTAAATTATTAGCCCGCATGGGAAATGGCCTGTGAATGATGTGGCGAAGGCAAATGGAGTGGCTCTGCGAAGAAATATTGAACAGTGGCCCCAAATGATCGACTCGTCAAGAACACAGTTCTCAAATACGAAAGGAGAAGAAATAACAAAATGAAAAATAGAAAAAATAGTTGAGCAAAATGATAAACACAAATGTTGCCGATCAAAAATTTTGAAATGAAAAAATGATATTCGTAATCATTATGCTTATCTTACAGACAATTTACAATGTTTTACCCATTTCACACTTATGTAAATAATTTTTTCATTCCATAACATAATGATGATATCGCCTCTGTGTGAACGAATCCAATTAAACACAAAAAATTAGATTAAAATCGCTTTAGTACATGCCATAGTAGTAATAATAATAATACTTTGTGTATTAGGTATATTTTATTTTTTAATTCAAATTTTTAGATAGGTAAGTAGATACTGAATTCAAAATTAAGTTCTTTACCTATTTAACTACGTACAAAATTAAATTTTCATCCCTGAAATTAATGTACAAAGTTTATTGTGGGAGGACTCTAAATACTTTTGTAAACTCTGATATACTTAATCATGGGCTCTTAAATAATATATGAGATTAGCGCTTAGATGGAGTCCTATTTTCTTAGTTATTTTGTTTAATGGTAGTTTAAATATTCACAAACTATGTTTGTACGTTCACATATTCATTTATTTATTTGATGGGGGAATATCCTTTGCTCGCAGGGTCGACCACGCCTTAATTTACTTAATTAATTTAATAAGTTTAAACACACTTGAAAAATATGTTTAAATTATTTAACATCTTTGCACCTATCAATAAAGAAGATTTAACGTTCGATCTTGTTTTAGTGGCTTGTCTAAGTAATACATTATCTTATTAGAATTTGTTTGAATAAACGTCAAAATGCTAGGATTTCTTATTTAAGTTTGCATACCTTTCTCCAAACGCAATACATTCGCAATAATTCTCGAACATAGTCATACCATTTTAATGTTCATTAAAGTAACACGCCAACATAAATATTTTAGAATAAACTGAATTATGAAAAATGTAATATATTCAGTGGTCCCTTAAAGTCGAAAAGACACAACATTTATTGTTTCCAAAATTTTTTTTTTATTACTGGCAAGTATCAAATAATGATTCAATTTTTTATTACTGGTTAATATGAAACCACTTTAAAAAAAGCAACATTGTTGAGATTCTCAAACTACGAGGAATCAGCGAAATACCACGGAGTGCAAGTGTTGGACGAATACGACCAGCTAAAGTCGCGATGTGTCAGCAAAAGTTAAATGTATGTAATCGTAGTATTTTTAATTATTTATTTATTTATTTATTTAATGTTCATGGAAGACTACCAGCACAAAAAAAAAATACCTATAGAAAACATTGATACAATATAGATGGCCAATTACAGGTCTCCACATTTAGAAATATGTCAGTAATGATAAATATTTATGAATGACTAAGGCATATTAAAAATTATATAGAAAGAAAGAATAAAAAATTTAAACAAAAGAAAAAGAAACTTAATTATTACGTGGAAAAAAATTCATCACTCAAAATTTTTCTCAATCTTGTGTGGCTGCACTCGAACAGATCAATATCCAATAATCTTATCAGTTTATTGAATGCATCGCATACCCTCAAGAAATATGAATTACGATGATAGTTGGATGAGGTAAAATCAATGTAAAGACTGGGTTGTGTCTACGAGACCTACAGGGAACATGGAATTTTAGTATATTTAATAGTTCAGGACAGTCGACGTTGCCTGATACAATTTTTAGTAGGGAGTAATTAATAGAACACACTGTAGATCTGGCGAACAAATTCAAAATAAAATAAATTATTATGTTTGTTTTATAATGAAAACAATGTTACAAGTATTTATAACAACCTAGTAGGTACCTTGAAAATTAAAACGAATTAGATTTACCATTTAGAAAGATGCACATATCTATATAAAAAATAATGTAAAACCAGCAAGGATAAGTTGAGAGACATAATCAGAACCCTTGAAGCCATAATATAATATTACCTGGTCCCTTGGCGCCCCCAGAAAGAAGCCTCCCCAAACGGAATATGACAGCCCGCTCGTACTCCTGCACCACCTGACGGAATCCCATATTAATTTTAAATTATTGAATAGCAGAAAACGTTCATATTGTAGAAATCAATAAAAATACAACTTGTCATGCTTGCTAGAAATCTTATTGCAAAAGGTATAAGTTAGTGTTGGAATTACTCTCGCCATCCAAGCAATAATATGCACGACTGATAAACCCTGGGCCACTGTTACCAACGTTAAAGTTGCATTAATTTTGTTAAAAAAAAATTCTAATAAAGAGTCCTGATTACATAAATGGTGTAAAATTTTGTCGCAAGCAAGTTTAAAAACAGTTATTTCAATTTAAAAATCAAGAGCAAGTACATCGAAGTTTCATGTTTAAAAGTACAGGTGAACTGCAACTATCTTGTACCAAAATTCGCAAAAACATTTTCACAAAGATTTCACCTCTTCCAAGCACCAAAAACATTAAATACTCTTAACACTAAACTTAAAACATGCAGCCATAGTCTTGCGTATTTTTCTTCTAAAGTGAAACTCTGGCTGCATGAAAAGGGAAGGAAACATGCCCAAAACCGATTAAAAGCCATCATATAAACTAAATTTAAAATATACCATTCCTACAAGAATATTTACTGTCATCTTTTTAAATACTTTTAATTGTTTTATTTTATTTTATTTTATTTTATTTTATTTTATTTTATTAATATCCTATTCAGATCATTTTTTTCCTTTGTCTATAATAGAATTAATTAACACCATTATTAAATTGTAAACATTTGATTATTACTATTACTTAATTTTAATTGGCAATAAGATTGATTCACAAATGTTATATAAATAATAAATATTCTTGAACATTATACTACTGGAAGAGCACTGTCTGCTATAATACAGTAAATTACTAGTGTAGCAGGCAGGGCGTCAAATCAATTTAGTGTTTACTTGCTACTAAGACACTCAGCAACAATGAAAAAAGCTTAATTTAATTTTGTAAACATTGTAAACATTTGTAACATTGAACATTGAATAAACATTTATTATTTTAAAAAAAAAAAAGTATTGCAGGATCATATTGTGCTCAATGCTACGGACTAAACAGGAAAACATTGCCACGTACATTGAGATAATGCTCTTGTTTTTGATTCTACTTGTTTATGATTCTAATTTTAATTTTCTTGAGACGCGTTTCGCCTTATGAGGACAATAGGTACTTGTAAGGAAAATATTTCGCCTTGTAACGGTAATAATTCGCCTTGTAAGGGTAATATTAATCTCGCCTTGTGAGGGCAATAATAATCTTGCGTTATGGGTACATTATTCTAGTAATTTAATTTAGCAATATAACTAACTTGTGTTGAATAAATTATTAGTTGTTAATTTTTTAAATAATTTTTTTGATAATTTTTCCTCAGGGAAGTGACTATTATACTTTGTTTAATTGTTTCTACGATATGTTTGGCTTTATCTTCACCTCATCTTATTACTCATCTACATATTAATTACGCTAAAAATGATACGGAAGGTGGATGATTTTTGTTGCCAGTTAAAAAAATCATTTTAGAGTACATTAATATGATTAATTTTGAGTATTACAGATAAAATAGATTTAGATATAATTTAATTTGTAGAAATATTATATGCGTTATTTAATACGAATATGATATTAATTGATTAGAAATAACGAAATATCACATTTTCTTCAATCAATTCTATTTTTACTCCTGGCAAGTCATATCGATATTGAACTTTGACATATGACCGTTTGACAGGTGAAACGTGTTTAGATACATCTTTATATTATGCACCCAGATTACACGGAAATGAACGCGAAACGCATTGTAATATCGTGAATATTAATTTTAAGGTTACACCTTTATATGATGCGCCTAAATTGTGAGGTTAAAACACACACATTACCTTATGCGTAGTTACTGTTTCTAGGTTACGTTTTTGCGTGAATGTATCATTCAGCAGTTTCCTTTTCACATAAACGATGGAGAAGATCCAATTTATTGGTTTATATATTTTCTTTAAAATTCTTACTACGAAAATTGTGATGTCGCTACTTTGAAATTGGTAAAATTGGTGTCTTACTAACTTTTCTCAAAAATGTATTACCCACGTCTCTCGCTCTTTCCAATGTTACAATTTTGAGCTATTATCAGATGCAGCTGGTAGATTCAAATTAATTTTAACGAAATTTTAACGAAAAACGAAATTGAAAAAAGATTAGTAGGCTCTGTAAGTGCTGTTATCTATTTCCCCTCACTTCATCATCATCAGTAAACACCATAAATCTTATAATTAAATCTCACATCCCATGACGTGATGGTACGATTGCATGTTTATTTAGCCTATTATTATTAAAACATTTATTTTACCCTAGAAAGATGTTTCGCAATCGCTTATGAATGAAGACAAGTAGGTAACATGAATTAGGTAATTTCGCAAAATTTTATTACATGAGTTTTGATTTTCGCCATTTTCGCCACAAGAAGAACGCATAAATCGCATATAATAATGATACAATATAAAGTATACACGACAAAAGTAAAAAGGGTTGGACATCTTACTCACTTTAAAGCACACAAAGAATGAAAAGGGCATGGTCAACACCACGAGCACCCATGACAGCCCGGTCAGTATTTTTCCACACAATTTTGAATCCTGATCCATTTCTTCAACTGTAAATATAATATTCTCATAAAAAATCTATTCATAAATAATGTAAGTATTTATTATAACACGCACTCATAATAAACATGATATTCAAAAAAACAAAAAATGTATTCGTCATAAAAATTCTCACACAAAAATTTTATCCCATACTAGAGCCCAGCGTAGAATATGTTTTCCTTTACGTTTTTCATAGAACATCCATAACTCCAAATGCATTTAGCATTTTTTATTATTTCAAGTTCTTTCGCGAACTATCTTTAAAATGATCAAAAAGTTTAAATGGTTTCTAATAACGCAGTTTTGTGACACATTTTAGACGGGAAGCCTCCGAAAAACATATTCTATTACACTATATACAGGGTGTAACAGAGTTAGTCCACAATAAAAAAAATCCAATTGGAATGTTTTGCCATTGGAATTGGAAGGTTTTTATCATTTTATTTGACTTGTATTAAAGGGAATGAGTTACTCATATTATTATTACATATATAAGTTACTGTAATGATAGTCCAACGTTTTGCAATAAATAAGTCGGAAATATTGAAAAAAAATGCAAATTTTGATGTCGCATATCTCCTTAACCATTGATGTTGCATATTTATTACGCTTAACATATTTATGTCATGGTTGCTTGAATATTTTAGACTCAAATTAAGGCAGGTATCCACCCGTTAAGTATTGTGGACTAACTCTGTTACACCCTGTTTAGGTACTATATTGTAGGTATTACAAAATAAATAGGTACTTTGTGTGATAAAATAAATACGGAGTGCAAAGTCAATAATTATGTAAATTTGGGCATATATTGCCAACTCTAATTTCAGATGTGAGTAGGAACATAATATTATGTATTAGGTGCTTAACTGCCACTTTACTTCCAATAAAACAACAAATTAAATAATTTTATAATTTGTAATTTTATAATTTGTAATTATTATTATGATTTTTATTATTAATTATTAAGAAAATTACAAAGACTCTTTAATTGCAAAACTCTTTAATGCACATTTGAGTACGCACTTGCCAGAAGGCAGGGTAAGAAGTCACATATTTACGATTTTATGTAGATCGGGTTTATATAAGTCGGGGAAACACTGTACATCAGTATTTTTAAAATCCTAATTGTTTCTTTAATTAATGCAAAATGACTTAGTGATGACGTTATTAATATAAAACAAGAATATACTTTGTTTACACTGCTATTTATTGAAATACCAACATGTTTCGGGATCAATAATCTCTTTATCAGGATACAACGCGTATTCATATAAGTATAAGTTGTATCCTGATGAAGGGACCACTTGCCCCGAAAAATATTTCAACAGATTAGTGGTTTATGCAAAGTATATTCTTGTTAAATATATTCCTAATTATTTATAACAATCATCAGAGAGGACTGAAGGCAGACGAAGAGGAATTTACAATTTCCATACTTATCAATGGAGAGACACGGGCTGATGATAATACTGAACTACGAGTATTTAGATTATCATTATTTTATTATATTATTTTATTATATATTTAAGCATCGTAATCCTTTAGTTTGTTTCCGGGCTTCAATATTCTAGGGCATGTACAGAGGAGCTCCTGCCATTTCGCGGACGTGGTCCGCCCACCTCGTTGGAGATTCTCTTGCTCTTCATTATTGTATATTCCCAGTGATCCCTGATATCTTATTCACTTTCTGATATAATATTTCTATATTGTATATATACTCTCTGATATAATATACACTTCTACAGGTTTTCTGAATCCCTTCTAGCAACGTGTCAGTGCATGAGAATTTTTTTATTGCGTGTTGTAGAGAGCCTCATTTCATGGCAGAATTTTGATCGACGAAGACTTTCGTACGTCCATGGTTGAGGCCAACCCCATGGACAGAATAAAACCCTAAGAAAATACCACACTAACAACCTTAGAAATGTTTTTAAATGTTATTTAAGTCATATTCAACATATTTAAGTTAATGTAAGCTAAGTTTTTAGCGTTATTAGAACACTTTATTTAAATTAATATTAAAATTAATAATTAAATTATTTGCATATAAAAATTTATTTTTGATGAGAGTTAGAAATAATTCAAATGTACGATGTTAAAATTTTAATACCGCAGTTTTTCAAAGTCGATGTAAATTTGAGTTTGGTTTTTAAATGTATTTTTTTGTTTTTACAGAAGATTACAATTATAAGTTTCGTTTATTAAATTGTCACAACGTTTCGGATACTGGGTTCATTGCATTAACAGTAAATGTCTTTGACGAAGAGAAAAATTCTCAAACAAACACAGCATTATCCAACATTGAAAATCTAAAATAATACATAAAAAAGTTTTTTTGGTATCATGGAGTATGTATCTGACAATTTTCTAATCCAAACTTAACCATATCGCTGCCACTGCTCCGATAATTTCTGTGTTTTTGGTTTCTGTTTCGTGGATACTAGATACAATTCAAGAATGTTAAATAGTCTGGTAGGCAGACCTTCAACGAGAAGTCACTTTTAAAAAACTAAAGGCATAAGCAAATTGTGTAAAAAGGCTCGATCGATGGACAATGAATGGACACATAAAGTCATGATGAATAGGTGAAATAATAGAAGAAGTGGGATATGGAGAAGAGATTGGATTGACCATGGCTGCTCTGCCCTGCTTAGATAAAAGGCTTTAAATTCAAAAAACACTTCAGTTAATGGGAAAAAAAATATTTTTGCCATGTATGTTTACATTACAGACAGTAGAAACATGTTAGATCTCAAATTAATATCAAATTATGAAATTAAATTGAAAAGAGAATTCGAAGGACATCTTTAAAACACTAAGATAAGAAAGTAATGTAAACACTGCCTTTTACCTAAACAGGGCAGTGTACACGATGACGTGTTTTTCCACTTTTTCATTACACTGCTCATTTCTTATCGCACGCGAATGTAACTTTTTTTGAAAAAGAGCCGTTTTTGAAAAAGATAGTTCGTTGCAAAAAATGACAAATTAAAAACGTGCAAAAAATGCCGTTTCGAGTTGAAGACCTCCGCCAAAGCACCTTGCTCTGGCACTGCGATTTCCATCCGACCGTGCGGAGTTTTGGGGGTTGTGCCGTGGCTCGAAGAGCGGCGGGGTGGAGGTCTGCAGCCTGGCTCGGCGCGCGGCCGCTGTCGCCGGGGGTCTGGGGATGACTAGGCCACTCACTACAGAGTCACTCACCGTCCACGACCATGGTTGATGAGTCGGAGTACTGCGCCAGCGCCACCTGCATGCCACCCCGGGACACCTGTCACAGCGTTAAAACTCATTTATACACTGTATACACAGGTACAGTCGCCGGCAAACTTCTTGAAAAATTTTGGCGCAGTGGGGGAATGCGCAGAAGACAAAATTTGGGTCTCGTCGGTGGAATGGTACATGCGCAAACTCCCCCCTACTACGCCGAAAAATTTCAAGATGTTTGCCGGCTACCGCACCTACTTATAACCAAAGACGCCTAACTTCAGCGTGAAACAGATCCCTATTAAAAAAAGTAAATACACCAGAATTGAAGAAATGAGAAAAGCACTCAATTGGATGGAAATTAAAAAAATGTTCTCACATTTATGCAGAAAATTTTCAATAACAAAATGCCAAAATATTTTTTGAACAAAATTTTTGCAAATAGTGATGTATGTACATACTAACACCAGAAAAAACAATAGAAAAAATATAAAGAATAAGATTACCATATAAGAAAAAGTATATACATAGAATAGTCTAATACGCAGAGGTGTAAAAATATACGATGAGATGTTAGAAAACGTGAAGATTATAAATAAGATGAATAAATTTAAAAACAAATGCTGTAATTATTGTAAAAATAATATAGAATTGTAGAGCATAAGAAGTATTATTAATTATAGATTGTACCATAGATTAGATTAGATTTAAACGTGTATATATATATACA